>JANLJB010003175.1:1547-39294 GCA_026212285.1 Bursera cuneata
GCTCTAGCAACCTCTAACAGATGGCGATTCTTCTATTCAACCACTCCATTTTGTTGTGGAGTAACAATACAGGATGTCTGATGAAGAATGTCATTTTGTGAAAGAAAGGAAATAAAAGAAGAAGAGAGATACTTTTTTGCATTATCACTGCGTAAAATACGGATAGTTGTACTAAATTGAGTACGAACTTCAGCACAAAACGCACAAAAAATAGAAAATAAGTCAAAGCGTTTTTTCATAAGATATAACCAAGTAACACGAGAATAATCATCAACAAATGTGACAATACCGAAATCCAGATTTAGATAAAATAGGACAAGGTCCCTAAACATCAGAATGTATTAAATGAAAAGGGGGTGCAACCCGTTTATTTATTCTAGAAGGGTACGAGACTATGATGTTTTGCAAGTTGACAAGACTCACACTCAAGTTGAGAGACATGACTTAGATTAGGACATAATTTCTTTAGGACAGAAAGATACTGATAACCAAATTGATAATGAAGCTAGAGAATGTTGGAACTCACGCAAGCAATCGATTTAGGTACTGAAATAGTGAGTAAGTCAAGAACATACAAGTCATTAGACGCTCGACCTTTACCAATAATCTNGCTTCGTCCCAAGATCCTGAAAAACACAATGGTTAGGAAAGAAGAAAATGTCACAATTAAAATTTTTAATAATTTGACTGACAGACAAAAGGTTAAAAGGAAACTGCGGGAGGCATAAAACAGATGATAAAGGAAGCATTGTTGTGGGACTGGCAATACCATACCCGACTACAGATGTTGTAGACCCATTAGCTAAGGTGACACTAGGTAACCCAGAAGAATGATGAAAAGAGAAAAGAATACGTGTATTACTAGTTATATGATCGGTAGCACCAGAATCAATGACTCAATTACGAGACGAGGTGGATAAACAAGCAACATTGTTACCTGTATTGGGCAAAGACGTGACAGGTTGCTGGGAAGCATAGGTAGAAGTGGAAGGACTTGGTTGGAAAGCAGAAGCTTGATTCAAGCGAGTATATTCATCAATAGAAATAGTAATCTGAACTCGATAATCTTGATTAGCCGCATGAACAAATTTTCTGATAGGAGGTAGATCAAGCAATCCTGAGACTTGTGGAGGTTTTCCATGTAATTCCCAACAATTTTTCTTCACATGTCCTTCCTTTCCACAATGAAAGCAGCAACGTGAACTAAGCATTGTTGTGTAAATAGTATCAGAATCACTCTGAACCAATTTGTCACTCAGCAGCACCAAATCCACGCTCATAGCACCAACACAGATACCCTCCCGACTACACAAACACCAATGCGTCAGCATAAACAGCAACCAGCAAAACTTAAGGACAGATTCACAATAGTCTCGGCGAGACGAACTAGAAACCACCGGCGGCAACCTCAAACTCGTCGGAAAATGGCGGTCGAAACTTTGCGCAAACAAGCAGATCGTCGGCAATGTAGGCCACGTCTGACACTTCTGAGATCAGATCGGGAATCCTTGCCTCCAGATGGTCCTGGATCCACCAGCCAAAGTGGCAACTTCGTCGGAAATTGTCGTTGAAAAATCGCGCAAACTATTGGTTCAGGCACAGATCACTGGTGATTCAAGCCGCGGCTGAGAAATCTGAGACCAGAACTGGAGTCGTGGCGACCAGGCGACTCTGGATCCACTAGCCGGAATGGCAGCGTCACCGGAAATCGGTCGACGAAAAATACGAGACTTGACGGAAACACGTCGGATTGTGCAGCAGATCTCTCCGATTTGACTGGCACTAGGAAGATCGACAAAAATCGGCTCTGGAACTATTAGAAACGAGATTCTGGTCACCGGAAACCCATCGGAGACCGCCGAAAAATATAGACTCCGACCAGAAATCGCCGAAAAACTGCCAGAAAGAAAAAAAAAAAAAAAAAACCAAACGAGACAGGACTACACTGTCTGCTCTGATACCATGTTTGTTCAAAAATTGCATTAACAATCCAAGTTTGATGTAGAGACTGTATTCTCCACTTCACTGAAGAATGCAATTTCTTTTCCCTTCTTAGGCTTATGATGGTAGTTTTTTCATGGCCAAACCCACATCTCCATTGCTAACTCAAATAAATTGTTCCTAGTATTTCTCTACTGTATCAGATCCTCATCCTGGATGATATAACTCTAAGTTCTTCATGCAACTACCTTACTGTTTTGAACCTTTGTTGATTGTATGAGGACTTCTTCTACAATCAAAATGATGTTACGAAAAGTAATGTGATTGTTGACACTAAGCTTCTGTCGAAACAGATATTTCCAACTTCTAAAATTATCCTATTTTGTGATTGTTGCTTGCACAGATCAGAGTAGGCCAAGCTATTTATAAAGCTGGCAGTTTGTTCAACCATTCTTGCCAACCGAACGTTCATGCCTATTTTCATTCACGCACTCTCATAATAAGAACAACAGAGTTTATAACCTCGGGTTCTCCCTTGGAGTTGTCCTATGGTCCTCAGGTATTTTCAACATCTAAGTTTTGTCCTTCAATTCTGATCAGTTTGGTACTGTTATGTCAAGTTACTGGTGTGCTGTTGACCATATCCACTTCAAACTGGTATAGTGATATTGACAAAGTGTTTTTGTTCGAACGTTAAGCTTCAAATGATGCAGGAAAAAAACTTACATGTTCACCATTTTACAGGTTGGGCAGTGGGACTGTAAAGACCGCATTAAGTTTTTGGATGATGAGTACTCTTTTAGATGTCGGTGCACTGGCTGTTCTGAGGTGAACATATCTGATCTGGTTATAAATGCTTTCCATTGTGTTAAACCAAATTGCCATGGTGTAGTTTTAGATAGTCCTGCGGCCAACTGTGAAAAACAGAAATTTATGTTTTTCCCTAAAGTTCCAGAAGGTAGCAGCTTGGAACCTTGTTTTCAGGTATTTCAATTGCTCCGTAATGTAAATTTATGGTAACCTGTAGGTTAACTCTGTAAGCATGCCCTTGCAAGTGCATCCTACATTTTTAATGAGCAAAATTCAGTAATCACTTAATACAAAGATATTTTTTCCAAATTCTCGTAAGCAAGTGGTTTTGATAACCAAAAGCTTTTCAGTTTTAAAATAATGAACAGGCAAAACAAGGTTTGATCCTTCGAATCTTTTTGTTTACCAATTTATTCCAAAAGCAATTATGAGAAGTCTCATTCCGTACATACACATCATCTTGTCAAAATGCCTCTTGTAGACCATTCTTTTGATTTATGCATGTTACTTGCGTTAGATTACAACTCTAATTTTCTGATGTTTCAGTTTGGCAAGCTTAGTAGTGATTATATTGACTCAGATGCCTACCTTGCACTTGAGAAGAAAATTGGAACCCTTGATGTTGATCCTGGATGCTGTTTGAAATGTGGTTCTTACCGTGATATTGAATCTTCATTTGCAGTGGTAGATGAAGCTTGGATTTACATCAAAAGGTATATTCCAATCATCTTATTGAGTGGTGCATCAGTTGCATACTGCTGATATGAGCATCTATAATTTGTTGTTTTATTTTTTATAACCAAAGATAGATGTCAGTCTTGGCTTTGAACGGTTTGGTTTTAATCTTTGCTGAAATGTGTCTCCAAGCCAATAACAAAGTTAAGCCTACGGAAAGTGCATGGATATGTGTTTCTCCTATAGTCTATACATGAGAAGCTTCAATTCTTGACAGATTGCAGGATGCAATAGTAGCAAAAGAAATCTCAAATGTTGCACTGTTAGATGCTTTGAGATCACTTAATCTGCTGAGATCAATATTGCATGCATGCAACAAGGGCATTGCTAAAGTGAGTTCCAAAGTCTTCAGTTTAGTACTTATTTCTCTTTTTAATTTTCAGAACAGTTTACATCATTTGTATGTATTATATAATATTTTCTGAACTATGTTTTTGTAAAGTGGGAGACTTTATTACCTACAGTTTTTTATTAAGTAGTCTTAATGTGTGCTCGAAAGACATATGTTAAAACCTCAAAATGTGTGAATTCTCGTATTAAAATCATAGGAAAACTTAATTTTTGACCCAAATTAAGGTGGTCTTTGATAAATGACCCCCTTTCTAAAAATTTAGATGCCAACCCTTTTGCTTGAGAAATTACTTTAATGCCCTTCTCTAACTTCCAAAAACAACTTCTTAAATTTTCTCTTTCTTCCTTCTTCTACACAACTTTCCAAAAATTTCATATTATTTTCACATTTTGTTCCTTATAAAAAAATCTAATAAGCTTTAAAATAAGTCGTTGTAAAAGATTGCTCCATTTAATTGATTAAAAATGTGAAAAATCAGCATTTCAAAGGTTGAAGACTCATAAGATAGTATCGGATAACAAACGCTGGACAATATTAGATATCTGACATCTGATGACAGAATTCCAACACTTAACGATGGGCATCTGACATTCAATGACAAACATCAAACACTTGACGATAGATATTCGACATCTGTATGAGACACTCGATGATAGACATCCGACACTCGATGACAGATATTCGACATCTGACACTCAATGACGGACATTTAACATCCGATGATAGATATTAAACACTCAATAACGGACATCCAACGTCTGACAAGTTGTGTCTAACGCGCATTATCTTCAACCTCCACCATTCTCAACCAAAATCAGCCATTTTTCAAGCATTTTCACACTTTTACTAATCCATTTCATAAACCACAAACATTTTCAACAATATATTAAAAAAAAAAATTACAAACTCAAGGTTTAAGCATTTCAAACCTTAAAAATCAAATCGAAATTTCTCCTCAGAAACCACCTCTCTCAACCCAATGCGAGTAAAATTTGTTTGTTTAGAGTGTTATTTGGAAAATTAAGTGAATATCAAGTGAAGCTATTGCTTTTTGGAACTGTTTGGAAGATTCAAAGAGGAAGTTTTCGGTTTAGATTTGATTCTTGGAGAAAGGAAGAAGAAAGAATGGCAGGTTTATTATTAGGGGTATTCAAATAATTTTATAAGCAAAAATGTCATAATATCTAAATTTTTAGAGACAAGGTCATTTATCAAAAACCCTTTTTAATTTAGGTCAAAAATTGAATTTTCTCTAAAATTATTAATATACCTTATAAATTATGTTAAATTAATAATTTTTAGAGACAATGTCATTTATCAAAGACCCCTTTTAATTTAGGTCAAAAATTGAAATTTCTCTAAAATTATTATATACCTTATAAATTATTAAAAATTAATTATTTTACTATAGTTAGTAAGTTTTATAATAAGAGATACTATTTTCAAGATCAATTAATGATTAAAATAATAAGAGCATACTGTATTTGAGGTCTTAACATGTGCATTTTTTTTATTTTGTGAATGATATCTGCTAAAGTAAATGATAATATTTGGTTACATTTATATACCAATAAGAGAAATAGTTTAATGATTAGACTTATATAAGAATAATATGTGATACACTATGGATGACTATGTATGCATCATATTTGCAGGCAGAGGACATTATAGCGCAGGCATTTTGTTCGTTTGGAGATTTACAACCTGCAATAATGATTAGACTTATATAAGAAATATATGTGATACACTATGGATGACTATGTATGTATCATATTTGCAGGCAGAGGACATTATAGCGCAGGCATTTTGTTCGTTTGGAGATTTACAACCTGCAAGGGACCATTGTAAAGCATCTATTGAGGTAAACTTTTTGTAAGCACATAGCCATATGAGCCTAGAACTTCGATGGAATTGCAATGTTTCATGTTATATGGTTCCACATTATTGGGTGGACCTTATATTGCAGTTTTGTTGAAGTTTCTGGTATAAACTTTTCTAGGCAGGAAAAGATAAGTGGGCATTCCAACCTCTTCTTGTGACTTTCTTTTAGAAAAGTTGTGGTTAGTGGACACGATGAGGAAAAATCTTATTGAGTTGTGTTGTTTTGGCTATTTTGGGTAATTTGACAAAAATGAAATACAAGGATTTTAGGAACATAGATATGAGAAAAATGCTAATATTTTGACTTCATTTACTTGTCTTTGGGCTTCAGTCGCAAAAGCATTTTAAGTTTCTTCTTTATTCACTTAAAAGGAGAAAGAGTTTCGGTTAATATTGTGCTCTGGGCATTATTTTGTGCTAATTTGTGCCAGCATGTGCAATCTGTTTTGCATGCCTTCCCGTTAATTTTTTTCTTTTTTTGGAATCTTGTGTGGTAGCACACTGTCCACTCTTTAGGCCTTTCATTGCCACTTTTCTCATCCCCTTTTGGCCATTTTGAAAGTAAATTAAAACTAATTGCATGAAATCAGGAAAATAAAATAAATCAAATCTGTTAAAATAAGAAATCTCATAATGATAAAGTTCACAAAATCTTCAACACTACTGATCTTAAGCATATAGAGAATAAAGGACACTTCATAAGCTTTGAAGTTTTATTGATGGTGTGGTTGTCTTGTTCTCTAAGTATTTAGATTGGATCAGACTCTCATGGTTTTGTATATGTTGACAGATACTAGAAAAGCTTTATGGTCGTAACCACATTGCCATTGGATATGAACTGGTGAAGCTTTCATCCATTCAGATTTCCTTGGGTGACTACAATGCTGTGGACAGCATAAATCGACTGAATGCAATATTTTTGCGCTATTATGGATCTCATGCAGACACGATGTTCCCAACTCTGCAATCCTTTAAACAGATGCTTGCGAATTGGTCCAGTAAGGTTGACTTTCTGTTTTTTTTTCCTAGTGAAAAAATTTCCACTTAGGTTCACGGTCCTTGTGTCAAGTTATGTTTCTTGTTTTTTCCTACTTTCTTACAAAAGTTCTGTGTCCCTAATAATGTTAGGCAATTTTCTAGTAGAAACATGGTGAATTGTGCCTGCTGTATTTATTTTTTTAACTATTTCAGACTATTCTTTTCTGCTTTTGACATAGAACGGCAAGTATATCAAGATATATAACCTACGTTTTTGACAAATATTTCATAAACTGGATTAACTCAACTTGAGAAATTTGGTTGGTGAAAGGATGCATACAATGTCCCAATTTTGCAATGAACATTGAGGAACTAAAAAATTTTCCAATTTTTGGTGTTAATATTCTCTAAATCTCCCTGTGCAGCTCAATTGTGATTCAGGAAGGGAGAAATGATTAAAGTTTGGTTTGTATACATTATCAGTAAAGGGTCCCAATTGAAGAGAATTGTTGGTAAGATTTTCTGTTAAACTTCTTTTTTGTAATGTTTTATCATAATTTATTTTGGTAATATATGGAGTTTGTGAACCTTAGAGATTTGTGAGGGAATATTAGCACAAAATACCACATATGTAGGGCTTTTTTGAAAAAATATCAAAAACTCTAAATGTATTCCTGATATAGCCAAGCAAATCGGTAACTGGACAAAGGTACCTCTCCCTTTTATCTCCTTCTCCTGCTTTACTCTTCTTCTTTCATTTGTTTAATGATTCTACTTCTAATCATCTCACTCAATCAAAAAATAAAGAAATTATACTATTCCCCATCTTTCTTTGGTCATCAAATTCAATCAAAAAATGAATTTTTTTAGTCAAAATGAATGATATTAAGAGAAAGTCAACTTAAAGAATAGTGTAGATACATGCGGTGGAGATTGAGCTTGTCTTGTCTAGTGGTTTTGTACAATCTCTAGTGGCCTTTGAAATGTAAAAGAGGAAGGAGGGGTATTCTAGTAAATTTGTTTGGAAATGTGTTTATGTTGGTATAGATATTTAGGGCTTTGTCATTTATATCAATTTGTCAAACAAACAGCCAGAAGTCTCTGTTTGATTTACTTTTATATCATTGTGTGAAGTGCATTTGTTCCTTAGATTGCTATTCGTTGTTTTCGAAACATGATCCATTAGTTTATTTCTGAGCAGTAAATTCAATAGATTAAAAGCATTGTCTAAACCCTATTATACGGTTAGAGAGTCATGTAGTAGTTACTGAAACTTGATGGCGAATTACCCAAAAAAAATTAATTAATTAATGATTAAAAATATTTCAACCTCAAACCCTGCATGTTTAGATCGAAGAGTTATTGTTGAAATTGGAAAAGTGAGAGCTTGGTTTTGCATTCTGCTGCTACTATGTGTTAACGATAGCTGAGAAGCAAGATTAGACAACTTTCAAAGGCAGTTTTAGATCTTTTGAAAAAGGATATCTACACCATGTCGAGGCTCTACAATCATTCTGTAGGCTGGAGAATGCTGATATTTGGGGGATAAGGAGATGGTAAAGTTGGAGATGATGAGTGAGAGGACAATCTTCAATTGAGCCATTGCAAAATTTCTTCCCAAACAGAGGCGAGGGCCCAGTCCAAAGGGAATGTATGCTTGAGGGAATTTGCAAGCTTTCGAGACACCCTCAGAAAATCTCTGGGGTTTAAACTCGTTTGAATCCGCTCCCCAAGTTTCAGGATCCCGGTGCAGGGTTGGAATGAGAGTCCATAAGCAAACACCTTTTGGAATAGTAATATTGCCAACTTGAGTCTCTTCAAGTGCCTCCCTAGACACAAATGCTGCTGGTGGATATAGACGCAGTGATTCCTGAATCACCATACTCACCTGATGCAATTATTCGAAATAAATGTTTGAGGAATATACATATAGATTTTCAGTAACATGCATCCACAGGCAGCAGCACTCTTACCGTTTTCAAGCGGAGGAGTGAATTGGCATCTGGCATTCTATCACCGTAAACTTGAGTGAGCTCTGAGCGGATACGAGCTTGCCACTCTGGATGTAGAGCAAGTAGCATCAAGGTCCAAGAGGCAGCAACAGCAGTGGATTCATGGCCAGCAAAATATATGCTCTTGCAATTATCAACTATGAATCGCTTGGACGAATCCTTTCCTAGATTTTCATCATTTACGGCCTCCTCCAATATCGACTGCATTAGATCCTTTTCTGATGACAATGTCTCTAAGCATTCTTGTTTACGCTCCTTCACTGCGTCCCATATCAATGACTCTATTTCCCTCTCCAAACTTGCAATCTTGTTTTGTTTCGTCGTTGCCAGAAATCTACCTCTGCCATTACATTTGCATTATTAATTAATTAATTAATTAATTAATGTCGGAAATGTGAAATCCCGTTTACTTTAATTTAAATGTGCAAGTAAAACATACGCGAAGGCGAAACTAGTAACCCCGAAAAGGAAGCTTTGCTCGGAAATAGCCTTCTGAAGGCTCCTAAGCTTTGAGAAAATCTGTTTGCCTTTGGAATAAGAGCTCCCGAAACAAGCCCTTGAGATGACGTCTGCTGAGATTCCCCTTAGATCTTCATCCACTCTAATCTCTGCTGTCACACCGCCTTGTGCTGCGATGCAATCTTCCCATTTTCTCAGCAATGGCAGTGTCGACTCCACCATTAGCCCCACCATGCCCTGAAAATATTACATTGAATTGATGGAAATATTTATTTACTATATAATAAGTTATTCATATAAATTGTTAGTTCATTTTAGTATACCTTGACCTTCTCCATAAAGAATTCGGGGGCAACGATTTTCCTCTGTTGGGCCCAAATATGGCCATTGGACCTTAAAATGCCATTTCCCAGCATGGGTGCAAGCCTCTTAGTTACGTAAGAAGGCTTACCCAAGTCCAGGGTGCTGCTTTGGTTCATTTCTTTCACTAGCTCCGGCTTGTTCACGTACAAGTGTTGCCTCATTCCCGTTGAATACGTGTATATTGGACCTGCAGTTGACATATATTAAGAATAATACCTATTATTAATTAATTTCTTATAAATTTAGATCTCTTTCTACTGTTAGTTATGGCATGTCTATTGTCTAAATTTAATCGTTCATGTTCCAGATCAGACCCGAGTGCTCTTAGACTTGGGCTTGGGCTTTGACTTGACCTTCGATCGAGAGTGGTATTATTATTATTATTATTTTTTAATTTTATTTCTGATCACCTGCAGAAACATATCCTTCGCTCATTCGAGAACAAAGCCATGCCATACGTCGCAGTCGGTCCTATACCATTATAGAATATTGTACAATCATTTAAGTAAATGGATAAAATAATATTAATTGCCCATCATCATTAATTTGTTAGATAAAATAATATGAATTTGGATTCCCTGACCCAACCCAGTGTAAAGTTTAAGTCTTTGTGACCGCCATATATATATAAAATATATTGTATATGGGAACACTATTAATAAAAATAATAATTTATCAAGTGAGAAAATCCAGTGCAAATCCGACGACCTTAATTAATGTATTTGGTATGGATCTCATCCCATCCCATGGCAATGGCTGTGCCTGTGTGACGGTCAAACCCAACGAGTGACACAAAGGCCCAAGCCATGCATGAATCATGAATTCATGATACATCATTCCTTCCCTCAACTGGAGAAAGTTGACTTGCGGACAGCCTGGCAAGCTTAAGCTTTTGCCGTTGCCAATGAATTGAAAAGATACGGTTTTCCATTGGCTAAAAATCAAATAAAGAAATAAAAAATGTATGTATGTATGTATGAAAGTAAAATTTTAGAGGTTGATACTCGATAGCTTGATGCTTTGAATAGTACGTGACTGATAGGTATGTATATTCACACCGACTTGATTTTTAAGGAAAAATATTAAGAAAATGCATGTCGGGCCAAAGGCACGGTGGGAAAGCAGGTCTTTGCTTTCATGGTTAGGTTTGAGGCCAATAGAAAGCAAACATTGATATATGACAACCATGTGTAGAGTTTAAGATTATGATCAATCTATGCAGATAGGAGATAGAAAGAAAGATGAGGAGGACGTGTACCGTATTCTTTTCTCCACTGCTCGAAATATGGGAAGAGCGTTGAAGTATAGTCGTGCGCAACCATGTCATCTGGAGCAGCAGCATGATTGGATGGTTTCATAGCCTGTGATTGGATCTTCTGCATCTCGGGCAGATTTCCATATATAATTGAAGGTGGAGGCCCTCTTATACCTTGCATTCGGAGCTTCCTCCTCACTCTCTCGGACTTTAGCCAAAAAGTATTGTAGAGATGAACCAAGAAGCAAGACAGTACTAGAAGGGCAACTGAGGAAATCATTCTCATCAAAAGAAGACTGACCTCCATTCCTTCCTCTGTGGCACACCGATCCTTTCCCTTTTGGCTTCTCTTCTGTTTCTATCTATGATTAATCTTGCATATATCTATTAACTACTTATACGAGAGAGTGAGGAGGTTTAGACTAGTCATTAAAATGTGAGCAGATTAGCATAATAGCAAATAGCCATTTAACTACAGATGAGGAGTCACGCATGACGTAGGCACCGTTGATTACTTTTATCGTTCTCCTGAGATGATTGGACCCAATGAATTGACCTCTCCATCACGTTTATTGGGAGATAGCGATATTAGTACTTTAATATGGTACCAATAATACACAACCACCAGCAAACTTTTTGTTTCTTTTATATATATTTAAAATAACATCCATTAAGTTAGGACAAAAATTACTATTCCACTTGAAAACTGCGTTTGTAGCTAGTCTTTGCATTACAATTAAAAGTTGTTGGTTTGTGAGACTTCTAGGTCGCAGTTTCATGCTCATCCAAATCACTTGCAAAGATCAATTAGTAATTCTTCCACATGGAATAATTCAAGACCGATAATTTGGGTCAAAGTCGTTCAATGAAGTCAATCCAGTTTCTGCTCTCTGGCGTCTGGGTGGTACGCCCTCAATACTTGAGATTCTTGATGCTCTAGCTCTAAGCCTAAGGAAAAGAACCTCCTTATAGTTTAGAAGAGTCTAGAGGAGGACCACATTGATCAGCTTTTAAAATAATCTACCGCTTGTGCGTTTGTATATTGTGATGTGTCAAACTTAGTATTCTCAACTCTCAGCAAGTCACGTGCTAGTGGGCTTACTTCTTAACGAAGCTCAAGCTTATTAGTTGCTAGAGCAAGTGACATGATAGTGTAGTGGGCACTTGGCTACTTTAGGAATGGAAGCTCAAGTTTATTCGGCACTACTTACTAGACTAGAGATTAACCAGTGTGTTTGCACAACTACAAAGTGAGAGGGGGCGGACCTTAAAAGTTGAAACACATTATAAGAAAAATATACTAGCTCTGATACCACTTTATAAGAAAATTAACTAACTCTGATACCACTTGTAAAAGAATTATGCGGAAACAAATAACTTCAAGATTGATAAAATTCAAACAACATAAAGAGACAAAATATTTAATGTGGGTTGGCTTTAATTGCCTATATCTACGGATGAAGAGATAAATCCACTAGATCATAAGTATGTAAGAGTACAAGAGATAACATACCAAACAAGTACTCTACCAAATACCAACCCGATACCAAACATATTAACGCATGAAGGCCTACTATCATTCAGCATAAAGGTATTCTACCTGATACCTAATATAACAGAGCAACATGCTCTATCGGTATTGAACCAAATCTCTACTCCTAAAATACTAAGGGTATTTCCCCCTTATGTCTAGCTCCCATTTCTCACATCATCTCATCATAATTAGAACTGATTCTCAATCCCTATATTTATAGGTGTATATGGAGATCTTCTATTTCTAATAAGAGTCTAATAAGAGTAAGACTCATATTGATACAATAATTCTATTTTTCTATACCTTCTATCAATTATATTACTAGAGTCAACTAATATAATAGAAGTCAACCACAATTATGAAAATAGAATCATAAACAATAGCAAATCATAAAACATAATCCTAAAAGGATTTCTCTAAGAAGTTATATTCAGGTCACACTATAATAAATCTCCATCTTGACACGAATTTTACCACAAACTCTTCATCTCTTCCACAAAGGTAATTTGTATTTATAAGACAATGATACTGACATTCAAACCCATTTGCACAAGAATAACGCTCATCTTGACTTGCCATAAGAGAAAATCTGGTGTTGTGATGTAGAATCGAAATTTTGTATTTCATTAATATCATTGCAACGGTTAATCCTAACCCCCATAGTGCACTATGAATAATATTATAGTAAATAGTAACTATGAACAGTGGCAGTAAACAATACCAATGAACAGTGATGATGAATAGTAATGGTAAACAAAATCAATGAACAGTGATGGTAAACAATAGCCGATGAACAGTGTCAATGGGGCTAAGCTCCAATACCAATTTGTAAGGATTTAACGCAATAACAAAGAAGAGGGGGATAATTCTTTCTTTGCATTATAAGCTATCCAACAACAATTTGAACATATGAATGTGATGTTTGATGAGATACGAGGTAAGATGGATAGGCAAGAAAATTCAATTACTAACCTACAAAAGGAAAGAAACCACATAGTTCCTAATTTTAGAAGGCAAGAAAGGCATGCACCTATAGGGAGTTTTCTAGTAGATAATGAGAATATGGCTGAAGAAAATCAAGAATCGATTGATGAAGTGGGTAGATTCGTGCCAAGGGTTGAAAGACGTGATAGAGGAGTTAGGAGAGAACCTCAAGGGTGAGTTGTTGTTAATAGGAACTTAAGGAGTATTAAGATGAAAATACCTTCATTCTAGGGGAGAAATGATCCAGAAATCGACCTAGAATCGAAAAAGAAGGTGGATTTGATTTTTTATTGTCATAATTACTCTGAGGAGAAAAAGTAAAACTCATTGTCATTGAATTTACTGATTATGCAATTATATGGTGGGATCAGCTAGTGATGAATAGAAGGAGAAACTGTGAGAGGTCTATTGAAACTTGGGATGAATTGAAGGCCATCATGAGAAGGCATTTTGTCCCTAGCCATTATTATAAGGATTTGTTTCAGAAATTACAAAGTCTTATTCAAGGGTCTAAAAGCGTAGAAGACTATTACAAAGAAATGGAAGTAGCCATGATTAGGGCTAATGTAGAGGAGAATAGGGAAGCTACTATGGCTAGGTTTTTGAATGGGCTAAATCGAGATATTGCGAATGTGGTAGAATTGCAACATTATATGGAGTTGGAAGACATGGTACCTATGGCAATGAAGGTCAAACGATAACTTAAAAGGAAAGGTAGTAGGCCAAGTCAAAATTTCGGATTATCTACTTCTTGAGGTCAAATTAGAGGGAGGATGATCGGGTTGTTCCTGAGTCCACGACTGAGCCACCTAAAGAGAAAGAAGAAGTTCCCCATAAAGGCAAAGGTAAACTTGAAACCTAAACTCGTAATTGTGATATTAAATGTTTTCGTTGTTTGGTTGTAGGGCATATAGCTTCACAATGTCCAAATAAGAGAGTTATGATCTTGCATGATAATGGAAAGGTGGAAATTGAAAGTGAAAGTGAGGATGAAACAATTACACCATTTGAAGATAATTGTGATGGTGGTGTAGAGTTTTCGGTTGAGGGAGAATCACTTATGGTTAGGTGTGCATTGAGTGACCAATTCAAAGAAGAAGGGGTGGATCAGCAAAGGGAAAACATATTTCATACTAGATGTCACATCAATAATAAGATATGTAGTATGATCATTGATGGGGAGAGTTGTGTTAATGTAGCTAGCACTACCTTAGTTGAAAAATTGAAATTACCTACCCTAAAGCATCCTAAGCCTTACAAGCTTCAGTGGTTAAATGAATATGGTAAGGTAAAAGTCAACAAACAAGTGCTGGTTGCCTTTTCAATTGGGAGATATTCTGATGAAGTATTATGTGACTTTGTTTCGATGCATGCAAGTCATATACTGTCGGGTAGACCATGACAGTATGATAGGAAAGCAATGTATGATAGGTTTTTGAATAAATATTCATTTGTAATGCATGGAAAACCCATAAATCTTGTACCCCTTACTCCTAAACAAGTATATGAAGATCAGTTAAAGCTTAGAAAGGAGGATGAAGTGAGGAGAAGGGGTGAGAACGAAATCTATCCTAAGAAAAAAATTAAAAGTGAGATTGTTAGTGAGGGTGTGCGTGAAGAAAAAGAAAGAGAGAAAAAACAAGAGAGGTCACATGGAAAGAGTGTGGAAAAAGAGAGCAAAGAGAAAAAGTAGTTGAGTTTATATTTAAAAGAGAGGGATTGCCACCAATAAGAGAAATAGAGCATCAAATCGATTTCATTCCTGGAGTTGTGATGAAGATTTGAGGGCGAATCCTTTCGAGAAAAGGGAGAATAATGAGAATCAACAAGCATTCATGGACCCATTTGGGCCTATTACTAGGGCGAGAGCTAAGAGGATTACAGAGATACTTAATAGGCTTGTATAAGAGGATTAAAAAGACACTTAATTCTTTAGGATTTGATTTGTTTTGGGATGTTTTAATTATTTTTAGGTTTATTTGGGCTTTTTCATTATTTTTCTTTTCTAGTGAGTTTAGGAATGCCACATAGGCATATATTTTAATTATTTTAAATTAGTTTTCCTAATTATCTTAGGATTTCCTATTTCTAATTATTTAGGGTTTGATTGTAAGCTACATATAAGATGGTAGGAAAAACATCAAGGAATAATGATTATTTTGAGTGAATTTAATATCAAACAACATGAGTTCGTTTTCTTTTTTATTCTTTTAAGAATTATCAAACTTATCAAGAGATTCTTCGTTGTGGCGTTCAAAACCATCCAATACTTTTGATTCTTGATTCTTATAATCATTGGGTTGGGGTTCGAAATCTGTTTTTAAGGTTCTTGGGACTTAAATTTCATTCAAGGGTGTTGGGTTTCAAGATTCATTTTTGGGGTTCGCATCACTAATTCAATCAAATGATTAATAATGGGTTGCAGTTGAAAGGTTAGTTTTTTTCTAATAAAATATGAACAAATATTTCAACCCTTAAATGTGAGTTTGATGAATGGTATATGTTAAAGAATATAAGTTATACTAAGATATTGATTTAGAAATGCACGAATGACTATGGCGTCGAACAATAGAATTACATAGAAAATAAGGTAGATTTCAATAAGGGAAGCGGCGGTTTGCAAGTCGTTGATAGTTTAAGAAGGACCTAAGTGTCCAGCCCAGTTCGAAGAGCCCAATTTATACGACGGTGGAAGCCCATACAAACTCAGGGGAGAGGAGCGGAGCGAAATTCATTTGATATTTGCTAAAGCTGAGCCTGAGCCTGAGCTGGGTAATTCAATTTCAATTTCAAACTATTTGAAAAGAAATCTGGGGACAAACACAGACAAAGACACAGACACAGTGAAAATAAATAAATAAATAAGAGAGAGTGCGGCAGAAAAACAAACCCTCAGCAACTCTCATACTTGATGATCAGCTTCGTCGGAAAAGATAATTAAATATGAAATCGAGTGTTAAAGAGGAAGCTGAATTTTGTTGAAGGTAGCGAGGTGTGCGATGGAGGGTGGAGGAGGAAGGAGGATAACGGTGAGCCCAAGGCCTTGCAGTGGAAGAAGGGTGGTAGCCAAAAAACGAGGTCGTGGTTGGGCTGGCTTTGATGGCTTCGTTAACAGCGTTAAGAAACTTCAGAGACGCGAAATCAGTTCCAAACGTGACCGTGCTTTCACCATGACCGATGCCCAGGAGAGATTTCGCAACATCCGTTTGCAGGTTAATCATTATGTGATTTATAGTCTCTTTTACATAGCAATTTAAACTTGAGTTACTATGCATCAGATGCGTCCGAGTTTTCTTTCTTCCAATTACATTTATTTATTTATATGTCATATTATTATTAGCCAATTATAGTCTCATTTAGACGAATTTCTTTTATGTTGCTAGCTATTGGAATGAATTTCGCTTGGCCATTCTGCTTCTGGACTTTTCAATCTAATCTCTAACTTGTTCCTGTACTAAAAAAAATACTCTACTTTTAACTCCAAACTCAAGCTTAATACCCTCCCCCTCCCCGTCGTGTACCACCAAGAATTGAACCTCACTGCGCCTTCCCTCTCTCTCCCCCCATATTCCAAACTTGTGTAATTATGTTAACATTATTTTCCGTTGTTGAGTAGCTAGAAGATAATGTTTTAGTTACTTGTTGAGTTCTTGATGTTGCATGGTCTCTCTAGTAGTATCACCTTTGATTTTTATTTTCTTAATATTCAAACTGGCAAATTGCATTACCAGGGTTTAGTTTTTCTGTTCGGGCCATATTCCCACAGATACCATCTTTACAAGTCTTGGGAGAGCTAGTCTCCATATATTGAAATTGCACTTAAAATCTTTAATGGAATTCCATTCATTGCTATTCACTTTTTTAATGTAATTATATAATTGCAACAATTTGAGACAATGATTCTGGTAGACTAAGGGTACATGTCACCTGAAGTTCATCCTGAATTCACGATTTTGCCCAATTTGTTCCATTGGATTTGACTTTAGTTTGTTGTTGTATAATTATTTTGAACTGCTAAGAAGTGCTTATGGAAATGCTTCTATGGTCTTCTAAGTCACTGCACCTAAGTAAAATTTATGAGAGAGCGTGTTGGAGCATTAAGAGATCGTCTTCATGACTGCCATCAATTTACCTATAAATAGCTTTATACTAAAAACTTAACTTAGGTGGGCTCCTGCCATGCCAATTTGGCATGAACTTAGACATAGAAACTGCAGATATAAATAGAAATGAAGGCAAATTTTAGTGAGAAGCAGTATTGGGATAGAGTCAAAGAAAATAGGGACTTAGTCTTTTTCTTGTCATTTATCAAAACTCTATTTGTCTTCATTGGGGATTGCATCGAGTTTGTCTTGATGCAATATTTGGAAAAGTAATCAACTTCATTTTTGATATCGTGCATATTTAAGGTATTTGTAATTTTTCTTCTTCGACTCTGATCGGTAAGATATTTAAACAAATTGAGCTGTTCAAATATCTGATTTTGAGAGCTTTAGGCTTTCTGTTCATGAATATAAGCTATCAATTGTCTTGATTGTGTAGCCAGCATCTTCAGCTCAGATTTTCTGCTATGCTATGGGTTAAAGTTGATACTTTTCTTAGCATGGTTCGACTTCTTTTCGACAAAACTTGCTTTCATATATATTGATAAAATTGACACAGGATTTAATCTAGTCATTGAGAAATTGCTTGTCAAACTATATGTAGTTTACTTATGTGTGAAGTTGATGTTAACGTTTACGCAATACAAAAGGTATTTTGCTTCTTATGTAAGAGATAAAGTCATTCATGAATTGATTATTTCAAGTTAAATTCAAAGTCTGTGGATAAGTATGGAATATATGTTTGAAGATATCAGGATTAATAAACAATCTTGTAAGGCCGATGCTGGATTTTTAAATCGAATTTGTTAGAGGGTTCTGAAAAGTGAAGTTCATGGTTGGCATATTTAGGTCGTCATTATGTAGAAATACTTCTTGTGCATATTTAGGTCCTATGATGATGCTACAGAAAAGACTTATACTTTTATATAGTTGTTGGAGGGTTTTCTTTATTTAAAGTCTTCTTGTTTTCTGTTGTGCCCATATATACACAGGAGGAATATGATACACATGATCCAAAAGGCCATTGTTCTATGGTACTGCCATTTCTAAGGAAGAGGTCAAAGATTATTGAGATTGTGGCAGCGCGAGACATTGTTTTTGCTCTTGCACAATCAGGTGTTTGTGCAGCATTTAGCCGAGGTAAGATTTGTACTCTTTGTCTTTCTAAACATGTTTGGATATGTTTATATATTCTGTTTGCATATAGAGTAGATTGAGGATACTATGTTTGCATTTTCTTTGTTGGATGCAGAGACTAACCAAAGGATATGCTTTCTAAATGTCACTGCCGATGAAGTTATTAGAAGCTTGTTTTATAATAAGAACAATGACTCGCTTATCACAGTTTCAGTTTATGCTTCGGACAATTTCAGTTCTTTAAAATGCAGAAGCACAAGGATAGAGTATGTGAACCACTCTCCCCCTTCCACCCCAAAGAAAATTAGAAAGAGAAAGAGAACGGAAGAAAGATAGAAACAAAATTTTCAGATTCAGTTGTCTTGACTTATTTAATAATTTGATTTCTTACCAAAGACAATTTTTGTTCACATTTTCCAGATACATACGAAGAGGTAAACCTGATGCTGGTTTTGCACTTTTTGAATCTGAGTCACTGAAGTGGCCTGGTTTTGTAGAGTTTGATGATGTAAACGGGAAAGTGCTCACATATTCTGCACAGGACAGGTAAGTATATTACATTGAGATGCATTTTTGCTAAATTAAGACCATCTAGTCTCTTGCAGCTTCTTGACTCTTGTGTCTTTGTCTCCCTCCCTTTTACAGTATATACAAGGTCTTCGACCTGAAAAATTATACAATGTTGTACTCCATATCGGACAAAAATGTTCAGGAGATTAAGATCAGGTACTATTCTTTACATGTTTGTTGAGTTTGTACTCAAATGTGTGTAAGGGGGCGCATATTAGCGGTTGTTCATGTGCTGGTTCGAAGGACAGAGTTGATTTTTTTTTTAATTATTTTTATTTTTATATCCTTAGATCTTGCTTCATTTGCACTTACATGACTTTCACTTAATTGCTTTTCTAAACAGTCCAGGAATCATGTTGCTGATATTTACTAAAGCTAGTGGCCATGTTCCTCTTAAGATTCTTTCAATAGAGGATGGTACTGTTCTCAAATCTTTTAACCATCTCCTTCACCGAAATAAGAAGGTGGATTTCATTGAACAGTTCAATGAAAAGCTTCTTGTTAAGCAAGAAAATGAGAATCTTCAAATTCTTGATGTAAGGAACTTTGTTGTTTTCTAGCAGTACCCTTCATTCATGAACTGTCAAATATCTGACTTTTATTACATTTAGGTCCGCAATTTTGAGCTAACAGAAGTTAGCAGAACTGAATTCATGACACCATCAGCATTTATATTCCTATACGAGAATCAGCTATTTCTGACCTTCAGAAATCGAACTGTGGCTGTTTGGAACTTCCGTGGGGAGCTTGTAACTTCATTTGAGGATCATCTCTTGTGGCATCCTGATTGCAACACTAACAACATATATATTACAAGTGATCAGGATCTTATAATCTCTTATTGCAAAGCCGATTCGGATGATCCGTTATCAGAAGGAAATGGTAAGGTCTCTTTTTCTCTCTCTTTATCTCTTCATTTAAAATTTGATGGACTATTATATAGCTATAATCAGATTTTGAGAGAACATCTGCATCAAGCTGGAAAGCTGATCTGCTTTTTCCTTGAAGAAAATGAAAGTAGATAAAATTGTTAAAGAAGATACACGTTTGTTAAAACTTCATAATCTTAATCTTAACATGTAATTAAAACTTTTTTGGTAAAAGATACATATCAATTAAAACTTGCGACTTAAAAATTTGAATGAATTTCAAAAAGGCTTTAATTTTGTTTGCTAATCTGATGCAGCAGGGTCCATTAATATAAGCAATATCTTGACTGGGAAATGCCTTGCTAAAATAAGAGCAAGCAACAGCTTCCCTGTGGAAAGTAAATGCAGTTACAATGGGGATTGTAGTGGTGGTAGTTGTAATGCGAAGAAGCAGTCTCATGCTTCCAGGATCAGAAGCACGGTTGCAGAAGCCTTGGAAGATATAACCGCTCTCTTCTATGATGAAGAGCGCAATGAGATTTATACAGGCAATAGGCATGGTCTAGTTCATGTATGGTCTAACTGAGATATTCCATTTGTCTTTATTTTGTGAAGATGCATGATTGTTCTTCCAATGGTGCACTCGATTGTGCTTCCCATACTGTACCATTAAGTGCATTTGTACAATTCTAGTTTTTATATTGTTTATTATTATTATTTTTCAAATTGCTATTCCTAGGCATTTTCTAATTCTGAAGTTGGTCGTGAATTTGAATTGAGTCATAATAGTAAGCCACTTACCCTTTAAACGCAAGCAATTATATTTACGCATTAATTTCATACATGCGTGAAGATATGATGGTGTGGTTAGTGTTTTGGATGCCAAAGGAAAGGAGTGAGATGGCAGCATGATCATCTACTTGAATTTGTGTAGGCTTTCTCTAAAATGAACCATGATCAAACAGACTTTTGGAACATTTTGCAGTCTAAGTTATGTATTGCATATCACATGGCAGCCATCAATAGAACCAATGCTTTACGGTTAGCCAATCTCCCTATTGGTATCCAGCTTGAGCAATGAAAACTGGTAGTTGGGTTGCAACACCAACACCCGTGGGCTTTTTTGAGATGAGTTTGGTCCACAGAATGAGGATTTTCCTATAGATGAAAAATAAAAAATGAAATTACAATAGAATTGAGCATTGTGTACTAAATGCTCCAACAAACACAACATAAGCAAGCGCAAGGTGATGAATAGTGAGTGTCAGATACACGCATGATGATTAGCAAATAATTAATTGAATAATAAGACAGACAGGACAAAAGGATGTGAAATCACGCGGCTTGACTACGTGTGGTGGCAGTTGTGTTGTGTTTATTTGCTGGATATGGAACGCAATCAACGCGCTACATTTTGTTATGTTACGTGACGTGCCTATCTTTCTGTCATTCAGCTGAGGTCTTAGTGACTTGTGTTGTGCTGCAGTGTTGCTCTTGCTGTAGCTCTAGCTAGCCTATACTTTAGCCTACCTTCAGTTGCTTGCTAATCTCTTTAACTTTACACTATTAGTAAGCACTTCTTTACTCTCACTCTCTCGAACAATTCATATCACATCTCACTTGCATTATATTAGTTATTATTATTATTTTGTTTTAATTTATTAAACAAAATTTACAAAAGCAACCACATTTCTATGATATGATATCTTAAAGGAAGCTACAGTAGCAGAGTCTGAGCTCTCGTTCAAGATCTCTTCCCACTCTTAACGAAACAACCAAGAGAAGAAAAGAAAAGAAAAAGAAAGGAAGGCCCCTACTCTGCTCTTCAGCTACAGGTCGATCTTTGTACTCTCACTTCGATTCGTGATTTGCTGTGCCTGTTACCAGTGTCGGTGGTGCATTTTTATCCTATTATTCTGTTTTCAATCTGATAGATCTGGCTTCCACTCTGCTTCTTCCAACTGAAGGAATGCTGATTCTTTAGTTCATTAACATGCACCCAAATTTGGAATCATTATGTGCTTCCACTTGCTTGTTTGCTTTTCAATCATGCGAATGCCTACATTT
The DNA here is from genome assembly GCA_026212285.1 of Bursera cuneata. Taxonomy (NCBI): domain Eukaryota; kingdom Viridiplantae; phylum Streptophyta; class Magnoliopsida; order Sapindales; family Burseraceae; genus Bursera; species Bursera cuneata. Next base: position 23,598 of record JANLJB010003175.1, read on the forward strand.
CCCTTTATATAATTTTTTTTGGGCTTACCTAGCTCATTTTTTTGTTCTCTACCAATGATATGAGCCTGGGTTTGATTTTTTAAGCTTCTTGTTTCTACACATTTCTTCTTTTATTATAGCTTTTATTGGATAGCTTGCATTATCATTATCATGTTGGCATACAGATATATTAGATTTATTTCTTTAATTGCTAGAAGCCTGGAAACCTACTTTTCCTTTTTCGTTTTATTCAAAGCTTTTTCCTTTATGATATGGAAATGGAATATTGCGCCACTGGAACATCTCTGTCTAGTTTACCTTTTCTCTTATCCGTAGTAATACTACTTTTTTCACCCTCTCAGTTTCCTGTGCCTCTGGGCTTTGCTCCTTGGAATGGAGGTTGTATTAGATGCCGATGTGCCTTTAGATTACGCTACAATTCAAATTTTTCCAATCCAAAACAGGTGGGCGAGATCTCATTAAATTACATTTTAAGAGTTTCTATGATCATAAACTTGATAAAAAAAAATGTTTCCATGTTCTATATTATAGCAGAATTGCAAGTTGAAAGATGCATGGTTAAATGTTGAAATACTAATCTGATCAGCTGTCACAGTGTTGGCCTATCAACTTTTTTGCCTTTAAAATTTCATGCTGATTGGATGCTCTTATTAAACAAGCGTGGAACTTTAGTTCTTTACAATTTAACAACTGTTAGTTATTGATCATCACCCACATAAACGAAAGTGAAAGGAAATCATTATTGCATTAAAATTTAAGCATGATTCAAGATAATAGGTAAAATCTAATTGATCTCCCTGAAGACGCCTCATTGAAGGCAGACCCCTCCTTTTAGAAATTATGCAGAAATCTTCCTTGAAGATTTAAAAACCGTTAAAATCCTCTCTTCAACTTCATTGGAGACCTCCGTTGAGTTTCATTGCTTATGTTGGGAACCTCCTCTGCGGGGATCCATCAAGAAGTGTTACCATTTACAAAGTTGAATTACTGTATTGAATACCATTTGTCCATTCTGAAACGTGGCGTACGTGTCTGCCCTCAAATCAGAGGACTAGTTTAGGTAATTAGCCTGTTATTGCAAATAAATCTCGATAGCCTGGGTAGATCTAACCTTCAATTAAATTTGATCATAATGATCTCTGGCGGTGTGTAATTATTTTTTCTTCAGACTTTTGTGTGTTCTTTTTTACTTGGCATTTTTTCTTTTATTAATAAAATTCTTTCAACTATTGAGGGCTCTTGTAGGTATGAAGCATTTGTTTGTGGTGACAAAAAAGTAGAAAAACTAGCAGTTGGGTCTCTGGACCAACTCTTGCCTCATATACCAGGACTGAAAGGCTTGCATGCTGAAGGATCCAATGCTAACTTAACACTCCAACTGCCAGGAAATGTTAGTGGTGCATCATGGTTCACAAAATCAACTTTAAAAAGGTTCCTTTCATAAAATGCTTTCATTTTCTTGTCTTTCTAATTCAGTCTTTTATGCTTCATGCACAGCATACTGGGACCTACTTTCCCACTTATTCCAGTTGTTATTTCTTCTTAGATTCCTATATATTGTTGGCTCACCGGGTTTAGTAAATATCACCAAAGTAATTGAAGGTGAGATGTCTCAATTGGAGGAAGCTAGAAAATTTCATCTTTCTTTATACGTCCAGGTAATATTTTGTGTCTTCGTGTGAATCGACTTTTGGAGGTGTATGGTTTGCTTATCAAAAGGAATTTTATTTTCTCAGGGAAATCATTCTGGAGCAGGGGAAATAGGTAATATTACTAATGCTTACATTGTAAGGATATCTGTGCCCCTAGATAATAAGGTGCTTTAATCTGATAAGGTAATTTCTAGGTAACATCTTCAAAATTCCAATCAAAGGAGGTCATTCTTCTTAGCAATAGGGATCACAAAGGAATCTCAAGAAAGATGAATCTTCTAATTGTATGATTCATATTTCTGTGGACTGCCTTCTTTGGGATTAGGGAGGAGCAATTAAGGAAGATTTGATAGTTTGTTCTTTCTGGATGTGTTTTTTGTTTAAAAATGCTAGATGGTTTAGCAAGTTTTTATTTTATTTTATATAATATATATTTTTATTTAATAGCTCGATACAATGATGTAATTAGAGAGTTGAAAATTTTGATTCTTATCACGAAGATGATTGGGAGACCAATGTTTGAAACCTAGACTTGCATCTGCACCTAACAACACAATTTGAAAATGTTGTGGACTGAAAAGGGTGAATCGTCTATGTTAGATTTGGATCCTATTGTTGGGTCTTTACCTTTAAACTTAAGCTTTTGTATTAAATGGCTATTTAGCATGGTATTAGAGCCATGTTGACAAAATGATCTTATGTTTGACTCCTCATATTATAATAATTAAATTATTATGTCCGTAATTATGATTGTTTTGTTAGTGTTTAATCCATGTGGAAGTACACATAAGGGGGCAAGTTGAAACTTAAAAATCTTGTTGGGCTTCTACCTTCAATTTAAGCTTTTTGGTCAAGTGATAAATTAACATGGTACAAGAGCTAAGTCAACCAAGTGATCATGTGTTTGAACCCCCTATGTTAATTAAATAATAATGGTAAGTTTTATTTGGTCCATGTGCAAGTGGACTTGAGAGGGCATTTAGAGCTTAATTACTATTGTTGGTTCATTAACTATAAGCTTAAGTTTTTGGGTGAGGTGATTACTTAATAGTCCAATTTAAATCTTTATCCATTTGCAAACCTTTAAGCTGATGAAACAACTAACATATTTTCTAAAAGATGAGCTTCTGATTTTTAAGCTGGATACATTTCCAATTTTGTGATCAATTTAAGTTTAACAATAGAGAAATTTATTTTTCCTTGAAGTAAATTTGAGCTAATGTTGCTTAAGTGGAATGCATCTTGTGGTGTGAATTACCGTGCACTAAAGATATCTTTAACTTCCAGATTCAGCAGATACTAATGAATGTGGTTTTCATCTTTCTGACAGACGACTGCAACTCAAATGGCATGACACCACAAGTTAAAGTAATTACTTTTCCCTACTACTTTGTATAAATTGTTCTGTTTGCAAGGTCTGTTACACCTTTTTGTTTATTTAATAGTTCATGAGTTTTATTCTTTTGTTTATTGCTATTCATAACTTCCGTTGCTCTTTACATGTGAACAGCCTGATTTTCAGGTTGCATCATCAGATGCTTCAAAGTATGTTCTTCTGATTATTATGCTTTCCAATAATCACTTTGTAAGGTTGCATCTCCACTAATGTACAGAAAATTATACTTCCAGGAATGAACTGCTGCGGGCTATGGATTTGAGAATCTCAGCATTAAGAGGAGAGTTAGCTGCAGCTTTTAACCAAGCTGCTGTTGCTACCATCTCTCATAAAGAGCATGCTGATTTAGCAGAATTTCTTCGACATTTTGGGGCAGGAGATTCGAAGTAAGTTGTTTGCCCATACAAAGAATGTAGAGTCCTTCCAACTTTTGATCACCTAAAAGTATTTGTAAATGCAACTGTTTTAAGTTCTTTTATCTATATTTTTAAGGGCAAGAATGTTCTGATAAGAAATCTATTAGAATTGTATTATAGAAAAATTCAACCCAAGGGAGAACAAGCAGTCCACTAAATAACTAGCCTGAGAGAGTACAAGACTAATTATGACCACAAATATATTTTCCTTTTGATTGTCTATTGCAGTTATTCTCTGTGCAAAGTTTTAGAACCGGGTGATAGGAGCCAGATTGCCGATCCCCTTGATGATGATAAGTCATCATTGACATTTGTTTCAAGAAATGATGGTGCAAGTAAAACAAATGGGAATTCTCAGACATCAAAATGTTCACAGCCAGAAACACTGGTTAAATATGGTGTTTCACCTGCCAAAGTTGCACAGGTTGAGCGACAAAGCTCAACAGAAAGTGAGGAGTCCTCTGTCTCAGGTGAGGAGAATCAAACATCTGTTGAAAGAAGTCGAGCTTTAGTAAGGTCCGCAACACCTAGGCGGTCAGCATCTCCTATGAGGAGGATCCAAATAGGGAGAACTGGATCACGCAGGGCCACTGCACTAACCATTAAGAACCTCAACTTGTTTCCTGCTAGAGAAAGAACACTGTCTCAGAGGGATGGAGCTGGAGACAGCAGTGAAGAAGGAGGATTGGAACAAACCACTAAGAAAACTGAGACTAATGTTAGGAGAATGAGCGTCCAGGATGCAATCAATCTTTTCGAAAGTAAACAGCGGGATCAAACTGCAGATTCTCAAAAGAGGAATTCTTTAACAAATTTCTCTCTTTGTGGAAACAAATCCGTATTGAGGAGATGGAGTCAAGGTATGGGGGAACCTTCTGCTCAAAATCAACCACAAATTAATTCAGAAGATTCAATACCAGTAATTTCCAATGATCTAGTGAACAGAGAGCTTTTGAAGAGTTCAGTCGAGGTGAAATCAGAGTCTGATCTTGTACTTGGAGGTCAAACTCCTGTTGAGATTGATGAAGTTAATGTGCAATTGGAAAGATGGGAAGAAAGATCCTCTGATCTGATAAATTTTCAAGCAGATACTGATGTTACCCAAAGAGAGGATATTAATGAAAGATTAACAGCTTCAGCTGAATGGAGTCGACAAAAGGAAGTGGAGTTGAATCAGATGCTGAAGAAAATGATGGAAAATAAGCCAATTAAAAATCGGAAGCAATCAACTACCAGAAACCAAGATCTTTCCTCTGAGAAGAGAGGTGGTTTTTATGATCACTACAAGGAGAAGAGGGATGAAAAACTTAGAGGAGAGAATGCTCAAAGGCGAGCAGAGAAAGAAGCACAAATCAGAGCAATGCAGCAGATTCTTGATGAGAGGAAAGCTGAAATGGCCTCGAAGAATGTGAATGATGTTGGTAAAAAGCCTCCTCAGAGGGCCCATAAATTACTTAAGAACTTACCTCAATCTGCAAATCCCAAGAGAGAAACTCCAAAACCTTCTGTCACCAAGAAAGTCTCATCTAAAACATCACCCTCGCCTGCTACTCGTAAGTCATGGCCATCAACACCCTCTCCAAGAGCTGCGGGGACATCACCAGCCAAAACTTCTGGTGTGATCTCTTCTGCTGGAACAACACCAACACGTCGAAAACCTCAATCAACATCATCAGTTCCCCACTCAATCCCAAAAATGGAAAGATCCCGGCAGCAACTTGGAAATTCGAAGGGAACTCAGACCAATAACAACAGACGCTTGAAGGGTACAAGTGAGAAGAAGCAGCAAACAATGGCAAAAGGTGGCATAACTATAAAAGCAAAAGTTGCAACAGCTTCTGGTGACAGTCCCAGTTTGGTTCCGGCAAAGCCTAGTTTCTATAACAAGGTGACCAAGAAAAGCAGTGTAGTGCCACTGGAATCAAAACCATTTCTTCGGAAGGGCTCTAGAAATGGCCTTGCTCTTGGTCCTGTTGTTAACAAGATTAAAAGTTCTCCTCAGGTGGAGGACTCTTTGACAAGCACTAGAAATGTGGTTGAATCTCAGGAAAATGAGGTTGTTACTAATTCTTCTGGCCTGGTGACTGAGCATCAAGAGCCAGATATTGTGTCAGTGGATGATTGCGACACTGCTATGAAGTTCGAGAGTGCAATAAATAGTCAGCAAATATGCAGGGAGATGGAGAAATTTGATGAACCTACTGTTACTAATAATGATTGCTCGAAAAACATGACAGAGTCTTCTGCAAAAATTGAAGCTGAAGAAGAATCAATCATCTCCCCTGCTGCTTGGGTGGAAATTGAAGAGGAGCATCAGGACTTGCCAAATCCATGTCAGGACAAGACTCCTCAACTTGCATCTCCACCCAATATAGTACCTATTGGATTGTCAAGTCCTCGTGTCCGTCATTCTTTGTCACAGATGCTACAAGAAGAAAGTAGTGAACCTGATACTACAGAGTGGGGAAATGCTGAAAATCCTCCTGCCATGGTCTATCAGAAAGATGCTCCCAAAGGATTGAAGAGGCTCTTGAAGTTTGCTCGGAAGAGCAAGGGGGATGCAAATACAGCCGGTTGGTCTAGCCCATCTGTCTTTTCTGAAGGAGAAGATGACAGTGAGGACTCAAAGGCCACGAGTAAGAGAAATGCTGACAATCTACTAAGAAAAGCTGCGCTTCACACAAAGAACTATGGAATGCAAAAGGCATCATTTTTTGAAGACTATGAAAAAAATGCGGATGCTCAACTACTCTCTGGTATATTTCTTCTTGGCTGTGCTGGCTATATCATTCATCATAATTTCCTTCAAATTGTTTTTAGTGTTACTTAATCGAAAGGGATGGTCAAAAGGTGAAAAACATATTCGAACAATACCATATGTTTTTACGCTTCAGGGTTTTCATTTCTCTGTTAGTTTATCTCTTGATATAATCTTAGAAATACTGTCAAAATAGCTGCAAATTTTACTTTTATCTTTGGCACTTTATCTATCTGAGGGTCTCACGCTAAAATAACATGGATATTATGCATGCAGTCCAATCAAATGTAAGCACATTTGACGCTCAAAATTCTTACAAGTTGCATAAAAGCCATGCCTCAGCTACAGCCCCTACAACTAAAGGTCAGATTTTGCTTAGTATGTACTAAGCTCCTTCTGTCTTCTGTGATCTTTTATGCATTTTTTGATTCTTAATATCCTCTAATATGTTATTTCAGCTACGAGGTCATTCTTCTCTCTCTCAGCTTTTAGAGGCAGCAAACCAAATGAGACGAAGCTTCATTGACTGCCAGAATGATTATGAAGTACAGATCATTAACATTTGCTTTATCTGCCCGGCCATTGTCGGCTAGACTTGGCTTGAGGCTAAGGCTACAGTTCCTGACTTCCCACACCACTATCTTTTTTGTATTCTTCTACACGTCAGAAGTTCTGATATTTGAATATGTTTCCGCATGTTTTGGTCGTGAGGGCGTGAATGTAGATTCAATCTTAGTATATATTAGAACTTGCATCCCGCTGACATAGGATTGTACGCCGTTAAACAAACACTATGCACGGGGTGTCAAACATTGGTGACTTCATGATTGATCAAGTCCATTGTTTACCATTGACCCTTATATGTGTATGACTATGACTATGAATTCATTATAATATCATATACAATTTCAAGCTTCTTTTGGTTTGATTGTTTGTTATAGAGATGTATACGGATGCTTGGTTAGTAACGAAAGGAAGCACAATCTTGACACGAGGAACAGTTTGGCTTAACTGGTGAATTGTAGAGCTTTTCTGTGGCCTATATTCCATATGCTGCCGTTGATGATCCTGTCCTTAAGCAATCTCGGTTTACCATCACATATTACCAAGATTTGAGAAGTTGGAAAGATTCCCGCAGTTTAAATCGGGGCATATTGTGCTTTCTTGATCGTGTATCCAATAGTATAAATTGATATCTTTTATGTGAATGCGATCTTGATAGTTGATTTGCAACCATCGTACATCATTTAAGTGGTTGATCTTTGATTGATGGGAACACTCCATCAAAACAATTGTACAAATTTGTAGTTGTACGCCGACTTTCAATCAACAAGTATTATTTTCACTTTCTTCTCTTCCTTCGTAAAAACAATCAACAAGAGAGCTGCCACTGATTTAACACTTTGACCACCTATGTTAAAAAAATACTTCGTAGTTCACCACGTAACCACCTTGCACGTATAGTTCTATCTCTCTTTTGAACAATACGAACAAGCAACAGACTTGCACATGCCTCTAACCAGCAGAGCAATGGTTAAGGTGAGAGCCGAATTTCATAATATCCTTTTTGGTCTAGCAGTCGCACCCTTTTTTGATAGTCAGTCTTTTTGTGTTATAATTTGCAGAGGACGAGTATTTTGATGATTCAACAAGTATTTCCAAAATCAATGCCAGCTATGTGCATGAAGCTCCAAACACTGTTCTTACCCAGCAAACGCCTCATTATTGGAGTCTGGCCATGCTCATGGCCCGCCTTCCCAAAATGGAAGCAAATTTCATTTAAGGTTCTTCATTCTAGTTCTATTTGTTATTCTTATTTTTTTCATTGTTAGAAAATTTGACAAATAATTCCTAATGGTTAATCTTTGACAGGTCTATAATGTTCTTGACAGACCCAGAACGAGACTTCAGTTAAACTACCACTCCTCATAATTTCTTCGCTTATTTGACTGCGCTACTGGATAATGGAAACAACAACCTGTTGAAATCTTGGTTCTGACTTCAGGTGACAAAAGTCAGTCAAAATATAAACATGTTATGCACAATCTGGTGTTGTAATAAGCATAAGTGAGTGAGTAAAACCACTGTTACTCTTGATATATTGCCGAAGTATTTTAGAAACTATAGGAAGAAATGGATAAGATAGTTGTGCAACTATCTCCTGTTACTTTACCTGTAATAATCTAACACATAGGTTTATGACATTATACATCATATATATGTTAAATTAAGTCGAGTATAAGAAAGGAAAAACAATTATTAAAAACATGTAATTTAGTTCTCTGCTGCACTTTCAATGGAAGTTCTTGCATTTCTTTTATTGTTTAAGCACATATATATTCCTTCTAGAAATGAGGTGAGCTTATGGCAAGAAAATCGTCTGAAGTTGGAAAATGTTCTTATTATTTCTTTGTCCTTTTGGCTTGCGAGTTTTAACCTTAAAGTAGATTTTTAATTAACTAGATTCTTTTTTTAACCCTTGTTGACGTAATGAAAGCCTCATCACCCACCTGATGTGGCACACCATTGGCACAAGGCACTTAGTTACCCAGCATACAATTGTCAATTCTAACTCTTCATGCAGTGAGAACCTTTTTCATGTCATTATGCGTTCATATCTCGGCAAACCCACCGGGATTACCTTAAATGGGTTCAACTCATTAAAGCCCTATAAATTTCCTTGTCAGGAGTGGAGCTTCATAAGCTGGAGCGACAATGGAGATTATAGCAATTTGAGAGAAGCTCCGCAAATTCATTCACCGGTAGGGTGAATTTACTCTCTTGTTTAAATGAAAGTGTTGTGCATTGCATGACTTACCATTACTTTCTCATGTGCCAAATTGGTTTGTGCATACTATCCCATTTGATCTGTCATTGAAATTATGAAATTGCTTCTCTATGATAGCATATGGTGTGCGTTAATGGCTGATGTCAGATACACAAGAGGGATAATTGGAAAACATAAACAAATTTAAATAGCTTTTTCCATTTATGTGTAATTACCTTTGATCTTGCAATCGTTGTCAAAGCAGAAAAGGATTTAGGACTTATTGTTGATAATTTTTATTCAGTTGATTAATAGCACAAATATGATCTTGTTGATTGTTCTTGGGAATTATTTGTAGATAAATCCTTTTGAAAAGGTGATAACTTAAAAATAATCTCCAAGGAAACCCCTACCTCCCTACAAAGGATGCAAGTATATGGTTTCTTTTCTTTGTTTCATTGAATGCTCAGTGGAAAACAGCTTGTGAGATTATGAGTAAATCTTTGATATACTCATTCTATCAAAAGATTAGCATACATATATAGAATAATATTTATTGATTTTCTTCGTCAAGAATTGCCACTGTGCAGTAACCGTGTAACTGCTTTCCTGTATCCATATCCCAATTGCTTTTGTAACTTCATGCAAACTTCATATATTTTTCGTAGGTTTCATAATATAACTTGGTGTGAGACTGCTTTAGTTGATTATTTAATCGTCACTCAAGTTATATCAGTTCCTGCATCAGAGGTTCAAAACTTCATTATTAGTTTTTTTTTTTTTTTTTTTGGTAATTGAATTATAAACCGGGATTTCGGGTTAAACTTTCTTGGTTCACATGGAGTGTGTAAGTTGACAAACTTCACTTGGATTAAGCTTTCTCTTGGACAACAAAAGGGGTGTTGTTGCAACACCACAAGCATTAAGCTTTTAGATGAACAAATCACTAAACTTTTTCCAAATGTAAAGGACACCTATGGGCATAATTACTGCAAATTCATGACAACTTCCACACCTTATACAATCTATATATTTTCCTAATGGAAACTGTTTCAAATATTACCCTCCTACTACAACTATTTGTATAAACTTTATTATTATGTATATATACCAGTTTGGGATTATATGTACCAGCTAGGCCATGCCCTTGGGAACATATACTGATATCTTAATTCCTTGTCAAATTATTTTTCAGGATTAGATATCTGGTTCTGTAGTTGCAACAGTGTTGTGTCTTGGGAACGATAAAGACCTGACAGTCATTTGATTATGAAACAGGAAATAAGGAAGAAGAAGAAGATATAAAAAAGTCTACTTTTTATATAGTAAGTATACAAAAGTTAGTAATAACAGTAGCATTTATGTCGAATGGAGAATGTAGAAGGAGTGCACGCATATCTGAACTAGATTCACGGAGGGCCCCGCAATTGAAGAGACATGTTGAGGGCAATGAGACAAGCAAGTTAGGAATGACACAAGATTCAGGAACCAAAAAAGATTCCTACCAAAGGCTGGGTAGGAAAAGGAAGACCAGGCCTGTTCATGATCTGGTAGATAATAATATTCGTTGTGAAGCTCAGAAGGTAACCTTTTTTTATTTTGATTTATTTTTCAATGCCTCAAAAGGATTAAGATTTCAACTTATTTATTTATTTATTCTTTGGCCTACTATGGTCAGTAGAAAGTGTGCACATATCTTTGCTACCAAATGTGTTATTTTTTATTTTTTTGGTTTGGCTCACATGTTTGTTCTGTTGCTTTAATTGGTACATCATGTAGCCAGATGATATATCAGTTATGTAAAACCGCATCTATGAAGCATACATGTGCATACAGATTGTTTTTATTATTGTTCCTTGACTGCTTGGCTATTATATTTTTATGCACATAACCATATCTGTGCTGTTTGATGACTTGATAGAGGTCTTTGGTTAGATTTAGGTTTAGAAGTAGAATATCTCCAAAAGCAAATATCTTCCCTAGTTTGAATTTCACAAGTGTCAAGTATTTTTCTGGGAAAAGGAATGTCCAGCTTGTCGCCCTACCAGTCATAGTCAACTGAAGATTAACTAGCGAAGGCAATGAGCTCAATTGTCCTTTTGTGCTGAAGGCGCATATAATTTAATGACATTTATTTCATCGAAACATGTTTCTAGCATTTCGTTTATGTGACTGTTTTGCTATGAATTGGGAATCAAACATTTCAAGGTTTGTTGTTTGTCTTTGTATTGGTGTCTCAGGCCGGTACTTTGAATGATGAGGATCATCATAGAAATGCTGGTGAGCTTGTTTCCTAATTGAAAATATGAAATGCTTTTTTCATTTCATATTATAAAATACAATATTTTTATAAGCTCTCAGATAAAAATTCACTTGTTAATTGTATAAAATCAAGCAGCTGATATGTCATCTACAATTTCACTCCCAGAAAGACAGAAGCTTGAGCTATTGCTCAATAAATTGAAAAGGTATGTAGGAAATGATGCTAACTTATGTAATGTCTAGAATAAGTAAGTGTTAATTGCTTGTAATTTATAAATATATTGGAAAAGAAGTTTTTATTTCTTCCACCTAAAGGAAATTGAGTTTTGCATTTTTACTTTAATTTTTAGGAGAGACTTCTACAGAATCTTTGCAGAGCCAGTAGACCCAATAGAGGTTGGCTCTGAAGACTTAATCATTTATTGGCCATATAAATGCTCTATTTAATTGGTTGTTTGACTAACTACATTTCTTAATTTGAAAGGTTGAAGGCTATTATGATGTAATTAAAGAACCAATGGACTTTAGCACGATTACAGAAAAACTTAACAGAGGAAGCTATACAACACTAGAAGAATTTGAGGTGTGCTCCTAAAGCAGTTGCTTTTCTTGTCATTTGTCATTGTCTGGGTCCCATAAGAGACAAGCCCGCTATGTAGAAATTTGGAGTCGAATACACTTCTCATCTTTTGTCTGGTTCATTAAAATGTGCATTTGTGCCTGCATTGTTGTCTTGATAGACACATGATTTATGAATGTAACCTATCTTTTTTATCATTAACTGTTCCCTTATAAATGACAACTTCTGGGAACTGGTTGTTTCTTTCTTCTTCTTTTGAATTTGGGTCAAGAGGGTCAGGGGGAGAGGTATAAGGTGTCACTTCTTGGAGCTCTTCTAACCAGATAAAGTTTGCCCTTCATGTGGCTAATTCACGGTAGTCATTGTGTACATTGTTTCTTCTGTAGTCTTATGCTTATATAACCTTCCATTTAAAGTCAAGCTCAGGTAGGCAACACAACAAATCACTTCAATCCTACAAGTCACTCTATTGAAAGGCCTATTAACCTTTCTTTGACAATTAGAATATGCTTATTATCCATCCAAGTCAGATTTTTGTTTTCCTTATCTGAAGTTTTATCATAAGATGTGGATTGTTACTTTTGTTGGTTTAAATTTGTAAATGGCCAAACTTTTAGTGTGATAAAAAATTGTCTGGGCTCCACTCTTCCAATTAAAATATCAAATATGAAGTAGCAGTTTCATGTCCTCATATTCATGATGCTTAGCATTGAAAAACTTATATACATGGAGAAATTTATTCGGCTCTAAATTGGCACCCAAATAAGAACGAAACTTTTTTTTTTTTTTGCTAATATTCTGTTGTGTTCCTCTTTGCAATTCATGGAACTTTCACATTTCATATGACTTGCCATTATAGGTCTTTCACCTCTGGCAGGCCATAAAATGGAATACTTCTGTTCTAGATACTATAGCATAGTAATGCATATTAAACTTTCTTCGGCATTCAGATAATACACCTTCTAACAATCAGATTAATAGTCTATGTTTCCTTATTTTGGAGTAATTCATATGATATCAGGCAGCCTGGATTGTCATTTTAATATCCTATCAAATTTGTGAAAGTTTCGAGTTGATTATTGATTCAATGTTTTGTAACGACATAAATTTGCTGTTTAGGAAGCTTGAAAATATCGATTGATTGTTCATTATTGATATACAGCATGACATATCTTTGGTGTACAATAATGCAATGCATTTCAATGCTTCTCATACCATTTATTACAAACAGGTAAGCCCATTATATTTTCAGTAATAATGAAATTCAAGTATTCTCTTGATATCTTGGTTAATAACTCCTCTCAAAATACCATCTGTTCCTCTTACCAATTCTGAATTCTGTTTTTCCAGGGTCATGCTGTCAAAGAACTAGCATATAAGCTCTTCCACACTCTTAAAACTAATCCCAACAGCTTTGAAACTGAATGTTCTATGAGAAGTGTAGGATCTGGTAGGAGGACAAAGGCTGTATCTGGGTCTCTGAATTCTAACTCTTGCAACAAGAAAAATGGTAATGACAGAGTATCAAAGGGTAGTCCAAATTTCATAGCTCAGCCTCCTAGTCTCATAGGGGATATATATATATATATGTATGTATGTACATATGTATGTATATATGTCTATATATGTATGTACATATGTCTGTACATATGTACGTAGTATATGTATGTACACACACACACATATATATATATATATGTACATATATATATATATATATGTACATATATGTACATATATATATATTCTATACTACTTACTGAATAATTTTAACTCTTTTTTCCCATTTCTTTTGTGAACAGGTGGTCGAGAGAAAGGAGGATCACAAATTTTCGAACTACAACCACGTTGGACCTATACACTTCATACTTTGTTTCGAAATGAGAATGAACCATCAGTTACAGAAGTTCATAACAACTCAAAAAACCTCAAACCTGTGAGTAGATGTCCACTGCTTCATATAACCTTCACTCATTTGTGCATATTCTATTATTATCAAAATCTCTTCAACTGAAACAAAGGCTCCTTAATGAGAACTTTGAAATTCATGGCATTATGGAGTCTGCGTGTGATTCAGGAAGATTAGATTCTTATACATTGCCAGCAGCCTGAATGAAAAATTTAAATAAATAAAGAGAGAGAGAGAGAGAGGGAGAAGCGGATATCTTCTTTGCTGCCCCTAATTATCTATTTTGTGTGAAATCTTAGGATTTTTCAATGTCGATCTGGGTCTTGATTACTTGTCCTGCCTCTGTAGGATAAAGAGAACAAAATCGGTTATGCCAAGAGTTTAAAGGGGTTTGCTAATAATTTGGGGCCAACAGCTCAAATGGTTGCTAAGAGGAAGCTAGAAAGAGGCATAGCTGAAACTTCAAAATCTCAGATCGCAACTTCAAGCTGCCAGCTTCAAGCTCCAAATAACCAAATTCCTGCTGTAGCATCTGCTCATAAAGATATCTCAACAGCTCCACCTTTGAAGTTCCTTGGGAATTCTGTAGTTGACACCGTGGATATATATGATGTCTTGAGAAGAGGAATTCTCCAGGCGAGCAGCACCATGAAAAAACTTGGTGAGATCCGTGAAAAAATGCTCCATGCTCAAAAGAATCAAACGACTTCTGCAGCATCTGCACAAAAGAGAATCACTGTTGCTCCATCATTGATCGTCCATGGGCATTCTGCTGATGATATGGATACTGCTTTTAAAGAAAAAATCTCCACATCTGGTGATGGTAAGCTAGAAGTTCCTGCAGAATGGAACCGAAACAGCAACCCAAACAAATTCAGTTTCGTAAAGCTGATGCTAGATGCTAACATGGATAGACCTGGCCAAAAAACTGAGGTGATTTCTTCGGGGTTAAATTTGCCGGAGGTTTTACCTACAGGATTTAGCTCTCCTTTATCTTCGTGGCAGTTGCCTTTCCAATCTATGCCAGGAGGATCAAGTAGGAGTCAAGCCACTGGCTTCATGCATGAGATGGATTTCCATGATCTTGGTGGAGTACATCAAATTCAAGCTATGGCAGATAGGGAAGGACCAAATTTTGGAGGCAATATGGAGCTGGGAGGAAAAGATTTGAATTGGGTTAATCTAAATGTGGAAGGAGGGCCAAGCAGCAGTCGACTCTTAGGGTCCATGCAGAGTTTGGATTCTCAGTATCTTGGTGTAGACGTAGTACCTCAAATTCAAGCTACATTTAATGAGGCGGGCCCAAGCCATGGAGGAACGGTATCGCAGGAAAGTCAAGTTTCGAATTGGTTTAAGCCAGCAGGGTCGGGAGCTGATGGGGCAGGACTAAGCCATGGTGGTAATATAAATGGAGGACAACTGTCAAACTGGTTCAAGCCAACACAGTTGGGGCCAGAAACTGTCCCTGACGATTGGTTCCAACAGCAATGCAGGTCTTTAGCTGAAGTGGAGTTGTTATATCAAGCTGAACCCTTGCAACAGCAAGGCTGGGGCATCACTCCTTTTGATGGAAAGACAATGAAGGCGGCTGATATTTGTGACTATGGCAAATGTGAAACTTCCGGACAAGAAAAGCTGAGCATTGGAGGTCCAGCAGATAACCGCGAGAACCAACCTTTGCAGGATATTTGCATTCCGCAATGGGCCCTTCAGCCTTGATCCTAAGCATTGCATAACTAGCACATATTGTAAACGGAGTGTAAAATGACCTTATCTAGGGTAATGCAATATAGAGACATGTTTTCTTATGGTTATACAGAGTGTCACAATGTAACAGGTGGTATTAAATTTTATTTTCCCAGATGTAAGAAGTGGAAGTTGGTTGGCGTGGTGATTTTTGGTGTTTATATGGGCTTTGCGACATTTCTATTTCCCACAAAAAAAAAAAAAAAAAAAA
>JANLJB010003175.1:39318-52408 GCA_026212285.1 Bursera cuneata
CACATATGCGAAGTTAAGAGGGGACAAGGACAAGGACGGCTAGATAAATAGATTATCTAAATTGTGGATGGTGTGAAATCAACCTTACTCTGGTCTAGACTCTCAACCTCAACTGCTAGTAGTAGTTAGATTAGCACAATAGGACGATCTACTGTTGAAATCCAAAATTATATATGGTTATGGTAGATGCTTATAGTACATTAACTGCGGTGCAGGCCTAGCGAAAACGAACGTCTATATAAATATTCACTCATACAGTGCAAGTTCCTGTATATTATTAGCTGCAAGTTGTAAGTAGGAAGCAGGAGGTAATACGAGATGGGTTTAGGTGTTGCTGCAGCTGCCACATCCAAATTCATGGAACTAAGGTGGGTAAAAAGAAGAGAAAAAAGTAAAGGCGAGCTAAATTTGAAACAATCACTGAATAGCTTACCTATATACATATCCACAAACCCATCACACATTAATCCTGGAGACCTGAAACAACTCTACAGAGTCTGCAATCATTCATGCCGCAGATTTCCCAAGTTGGACCCCGTAGATGCAAGAGTTGAAGATGAAGTTGACATTGACAAGCTCCGCGTTGCTCTCTCCCACAGTTGTGTCCTTGTCTCCCTCTTTTCCAGACCACTCCATCTTAGTCTTGATAATAATTCACTTCCTCTGGGAAAGTTGATGCAAAGAATGATGCGAGTGACTCCATCCAACGGCCAGCTTGTGGGCTTTGGACGAGCGGTTTCCGATGCCGGATTGACTGCCTCTGTACATGATATCATGGTACTCTTTTACCGCTTTTAAGTTTTAATATATACTTGCGGTAATCAATCAACGATTTAAGTATCCGTAAGTTTGTTGATTTCACTGCCTTCCAGGTTATTCCCTCCCTAAGGGGAATGGGAATTGGTCGGATGATACTCAAAAGAATTGTGAGGTATGTCATGTCAGTTTCTTCCATCGATGCTACATCGAAATATCCATTTTTGTTTTGATACAACTCATTCAATTATTCTCTCTTTTCTCCACATCTAAGACCCTTGATATTCCTTACTACTTTCCCATTTTTCTTTCCAGAATTCTCACAAGCAGAGACATTTATGACATAGCTGCCCTCTGCTCAGAGGAGGAGAGGTATGTATTATCTTTTTTGTTGAAACCTTCATCTTTTGATCCAGATGTGTCTTCTGTTCAATTCCCCTTAATGTTGATTAAATATTACCCAATAAAAGAGGCAAAAAAAATTTCCTTTTGTAGTCTCTCCAATTTATACCTCCAAGGACTCCTAAACCCAAACCATCCAACAAATATGCACATAATCTGAAAAGAAGTTTCCATCTTCATATAATTATCTTATTGACATACGCATATGCAACAAGTTTTTTGTAATTCAAGTCTCAATCAATCAGCAATTAGTTCTTCTGCTGTGGCCCCTGTACTGATATTAGGAATTTGTACAGTTTCTCAACCTTACACCATCTCTTTTTTCCCTTAATCCCTCAATGTCAGAAGAGTGAAGGGGATAATGCTTATAACCCAATTTTGTCATCACCTTAAGCATTGGTTTCATTTGTCCAAACAGCATGTCAGGCTGAACCTGGGCTGTAGATTGTTTCATGTAGTTTTCCTTTTTATAGGAAACACTCTGTATTAGATAAAAATGAGAGTACAAGAGTGGTGGACCAGATGTCCACTAAAAGAAAGAATCCTCCCTCGGTAGGGGAATCAAAAACTCAAAACACCGCAAAAAAATAAATGTGTAATGTCTATCATGATAAAACAGTCCAGAAAGAAAACAATATTAGATGAAGACTCCTTCACAATTATGGTAGATAACTAAGAAAGGAGTATCTTGAAAGGGTTTGGTAACTGAAGCCCATAGAGATACTGAAAGTTCGAATTTTGTGCCACAAAACATTGATTTGTTCTCCTCTTGAAATGTTTCATGTATTACCCATGAAGAAGTTGAAGAAAAGAATAAAGGATAATTTCTCTGTGTATTGCCCCAGTGATTTATATGGAAAAAAAAAAACTGAGAGAGAGAAAGGGTTGATAATCATGGTATATATGGCTTTAACCAGGTTATTTTTTGAAGCATGTGGATTTGGTGATGACATTTTGGGCTCCACTACTATGATATATACCAAGACCGTAGCCACTCATATTGAAGACAACAAGATCGTTTAACGTGCAGGCAGAAAGTTATTGTTAGAGATCCCTGTGCATCCATGAAGCCTATCAGTTCAGAGAGTTGTTTTACACCATACTTTCAGCTGAAGGATTACAATGCACAAATAGAATTTCAATGGATGAGAGCTTTTAAAAAATAATAATAAAAGAAGGGTCAAAGTTCGTGTATCAATATTGAACGCCATAAATTTACTTTCCTGTGCCTTATAAACTCTTTTAATCTATATGTTGCATTCCAGACAATTTAATCTTCACTGTACGCATTTAATATGACTTTGGGGACTCGACGACTTTGAGCACCGCCCGGCCTTGGATTTCTTTTTTTTTTTTTTTTTTTTTTTTTTTTAAATTACTATACATATGANTTTTTTTTTTTTTTTTTTTTTTTTTTTTTTTTTAAATTACTATCCATATGACCATTTTGACGAGTACACGGATTCCTGCCCGTCTGTGATGCACTTTGTAGGAGAAAAGTTATAAAATCTTGCCCCACAATGTGCTTTGGAATAAGACCTTTTTATCACCATCCAAGTAAAGTAGCCTTCCAAACAATGCAAAATAGTTTCACTTTCCTCTCCTAGCCATCAACCTTATTGATAGAAGACCTCTACAGGAGACAAACTTTCTCCCCATCTCTCATTTTCTTCACTACCTTCGTATGGGGAAAATCTGGGTTGAAGTCTGCCTCATTTCTGCCCGGGGACTTGGGCGTTCTTCCTCTCTCTGGAAGCTTCAATGGTTTGCTGTTGGGTGGATTGATCCTAACAACAAATATTGCACGAAGATTGATGCCTCTGGGAATGCAAACCCAGTATGGAGAACCAAGTTTGCTGCCACAGTTGATGACTCAAACTTCCAAGATACGGCGCTGCATGTCGAAGTCTACAGTAGAGAGCCTATCTTTCTCAGAGAAAAGCTTCAGGGGACTGCAACTATTGTCTTGAAAGAATTCATGGCCAGGTATAGCAAGAATTCTGAGGGTTGGAGACCAGGAACTGAAGAAGTAGGGAGCTATCAGTTGCGCAAAAAGAATTCCAACAAACCTCAAGGATTCGTTGATGTGTCGATTCGTATATCGGAAGAAAGGGAAGAACCAAGTTCATATCCAGGTATTTATAATATGGATCTGTTAGAACTCCCTAAACTGTCAACTTATATGGTATGCCAGATTATTGAGCTCAAACTTGCTCAGGAACTCTTTTACATTCCCTAAAACCTTTTGTTCGGGTTTAGTGCTTTGAGGATTTTTTATTTTTCTTTTTAGCATAAGCATGATAGCTCAAATAGTTGTTAATAATTTGTTCTTTTTTCATTTCAAAAAAAAAAAAAAAAAAGGTAACGAGGGTGGAATCATACTCATGGATCACAGAAACAATGTTGCATTGTCTACTGAAAGTGGTTCAGGACCATCCACCCCAACACAACTACCTCTGGCCCCCGTCCATCGACCAGAAAATCAATCACGGATAAATTTTCCTTATAACCATTCAGTGCCATACGCTACAAATTATCCCAATGAATCCTTTGGTGGACAAAGCTGCCCTCCAGCTGCTGGACCCAGCTATCGTCCGCCACGAACTCCTCCACCACCACCCCCACCTGCCAATGTAGGTTACATACCCACGTTTCTCCCTAGAACAGATAATTTATCTGGGAGTTATGTGAACATGCCATCTTCTGGACCCCCAGGACGAGGAATAAGACCTGGATTTGGGATGGGGCTAGGCGCCGGAGCACTAGCAGCTGGTGCTGTTATCTTTGGTGATGATTTCATGTCAGGATTTGCTGTTCCTGCAGGATTACAGGATGCTAGTCTTACCATTTCAACTGATCCTCCCTTCTGATATTGCAGTAATTATCTGCTGCTATTCCGTGGAATTCTATGACGCTGAGATGGCATAAAAATTAATTGTTCGACCTTGATCCAATTACTTGTGAAATGTTTCATTTAACAATAGTTAATGTAATGTTCAATGTATGTGCAAGTCGTGGAAGGTTGATTTGCTTTCTCAATATCTATTTGGCAGCAACAACCGATTTTCTGGAATAGTTAGTATTATGCAATTGTGAGTTATGCTACAGCAGTCTCAAATAAATATTAAAAGATTATAAGTATCATTCACATTACAAGAGGACTACTCTTAACCGTTGACAATTCTTAGTTCTCTCCAACCAAATAACGCAAAACATAGCTAACATTTAACAGTTCCAACGAGAGTAGCTTTCTTCCCTTCCCCCAAAAGGACAAGGCTTCTCAATGAGATTCACCAATCTACTTTTAATCAACTTTAAACACTATTTTGTAATGAATACATTTTTTAAATTCCTCCTTGCGTGCTCCCCTCCGAACAACTAAAAGTTCTTTGCAGAAACCTGTCGACAACCAAAACAAACTCCTCAACTTTTTCTTCATGAGGCAAGTGGCCGCAATTCTTGATTACTTCAAGGCTAGATCCAGGTATGGCTCGTGAAAGCCTCTCAGCATTCCAGGAGGGAACAATTCGGTCAGTGTCACCCGTGACAATCAGAACTGGGTTTGATTGAGAATGACAAGAATCACAATTACATTCCCCCTATTTCATTTTAATAAGAGAATACGACACAGGGTGGAGAACTAGTGAAGTTCAAGAAATCAACTGTCATAGATGCAGAAAATGAACAAGCATAATTGACCGATGACATGCTATCAATCAATGGGAAAAGTGTAGCCTTATTACAATCTAGATCAGGTGCTTGACCAAGTGAGTAAGAGAGAAGTTTGGTATTATTACCGGGACACGAGATTTCCTGAAGTCTTTTTGCTAGTGGCTGCTTTGGGTCTAATTCAATATTTGTAAGCATTTCTGCGGTGAATTCAACAAGAGCCCTGTCCCAACCCTTAGCCCTCAATGGCTGCAAGTAACACAAAAGTCTAGGTCAGTGCTATGCATAAAATTATCACATAATCTAATGTTTTATTCTACCGCGCAAAAGTTCAGAAGAAACAAGAAAGATAAAAGCTAACAGGATAAGTTACCTTTATATAACCATCAAGGACGTGGTCAGTGACTAGTTTAGAGTCATACCATGCAGTCCTTACAGCAGCTATACCAAATTTATCAATTACCAGCCTTACCTGCGAATCGCTAAGATGAGTTTTGACTATCATATAACAAGGGTGGCTTGTGTCACTTAAAAAAATAAACAGAGAATGCATTTAATAGAAATAGCCAAACAAGAATGTCTAGAAAGAAATTATATACCAGCATCACAGCAAAAGCAGAGCGCAAAATAGCTGACAACACTTTCTTCGAAAGTGAATTGAGCATATCTGCCATCCCCTTTGCTACTTGCATTATTGCCTGTGTAATGTACTTGGCAAACTTTGAAAAAATCTCAGAAAGCTTGACAAATGGCTTTAGTAGATTAATTGAATCTGATCTGTCTCTTTCAGTCTGATCATTTCTCCCCAAGGGACTTCCTTCAACAACTTTCTGTACAAGAGGAGCCAATATAGCAGGGGCAATAAGGATCAGAGCAGCAACTCGTTCAGGAGCTTCAAAATATGAATTAACTGCTACAAGAGAACCAGCTGAATGCCTGGCAAGTCAATATTTTTATAAAAGTTCAACGGTCCCATCTTTTTGGAAAAGAAAGAAAGGAGAAGAAATCGATTCCACTAAAATTAACTACTGAAAAATGAAAGGCACAAACCAGGATATAATTTGATGAGCAAATATATGAAAGAAAAGGAAAGCACTTCCCTAGAAGACTGGTATAACATTAGTTAGAGGAGGGGCATTAATGTCAGAAACAACCTGTCCCTTACACCCATTAGTGTCTCAATTAGTAGTAAACAAAAAGTTCTGATGAATATGATACATAGGATTTTTTAAATCATAAAAGAAATCTAGCATATCCGCTAGCAACCATGCTGGAATTGGCATCAGCCCGGCCAGGGCTTATAACAATGTAAAGGTCAATATCGATGAAACAAAGATGAGAGATAAGGAATATACATACCCCACTATGATTGCCTTCTCAGCAGCCAAGAAATCAATGAAGAATAAGGTAGCAAGCACAGAATATGCCATGGAGAATGGATTTACAGGCTTTTTATCCTCAGAATCAGGAGTAGAATGTTGAAAAGAAAACACCCTTGAAGTCAAACCAAAGGCTGGTCTATCAAAGGCGAGAACTTTGGAGCCAGTAATCTCAGCCAGAGGTTTCATAACTCGACTCCACGAGAAAACAGAGGCTCCAAATCCATGTAATAGAATCATTGGCAAACCAATTTTCTTTGTTTGATGAGGAAGATTAGAAAGATTCTGGCTCTGTAAAGAGTTACGTAATTGTGAGTCTGCATCATATACCTTGTGGTGTATGTGTACCCCTTTGAACTCACAAAAACAGCTGTCAGGATCAGCTAAAAGTGTGGGATCCAACAATTCATCTTGATCAATGCCAGCTATTCTCTTCCTTTTCTGCTTCACTTTTGCATCCAGCACTTGCTCTGGAGAGTAGAAGTGAACAAAGTAGTCATACAAGAAATCTTTGAGGATCTGAAATACAAAGCTAAAGAAACTTTACATTTATGAATTAATAACTTTGTATACAAAAGGTCTTTATATAGTATAAGATTAACTCTAATATAGGAAATAAAACATCTAAGAATTAATACAGGATATCCTAGGAAGATTTACATTAATACACAAGGAAAGAATCACAAACATCAAATCTGAGAATATTAACACTCTCCCTCAAGCTGGCTCATAGATACAAAACATTCCCAGGTTGACAACCAGGAAATCAAATTATAGTGATAGAAGACTCTTTGTAAGGATGTCAGCCACTTGCTGTGTAGTAAGAACAAATGAAATACATAGAACTCCTTCATCAAGGTTCTCTTTTATAAAATGATAATTAATTTCAATATGTTTTGTTCTATCATACTAAACTGGATTATGAGAAATATTGATAGCAGCTTTATTATCTGAGTACAATTTCATAGGTTAATTTCTGGAATCTTCAGCTCACCTAGGAGCCTCTTTATCCAAAGTTCACATATGCCTTGTGCGATAACTCGAAATTCAGCTTCAGCACTGCTTCTTGCAACAACGTTCTGTTTTTTACTCCTCCAAGTTACTAAATTTCCTCCTACAAATGTGCAATATCCAGATGTAGACCTCTTATAATCAACATACCTTGTCCGATCAACATCAGTAAAAGCTTCAACAAATATATTTTCATTCTTTTGGAACAACAATCCTTTGCCTAGAGTGCGTTTTAAGTATCTTAGAATCCAATAAACTGCCTTCAAATATCCTTCATGAGGAGAATGCATAAACTGACTTACCACGCTTACAAGAAAGGCAATATCAGACCGAGTATCAGATAAATAAATCAATTTTCTCACCAACTGTTGATATTAACCTTTATTTACTATGTAACCTAAGTCTGATCTTACTTTGAAATTCGGATCCATAGGTGTTTCAACTGGTTTACAACCCAATATACCAGTTTTACTCAGAAAGTCTAGGATATACTTCCTCTGAGAGATTACGATTCCCTATTTGGTCCTAGCAACCTTCATTCCTAAAAAATACCTCAAAGTACCTAGATATTTGATTTCAAATTATTTTTCCAAAAAAACTTTCAATTCTTCTTGTCCAA
This sequence comes from Bursera cuneata, assembly GCA_026212285.1. Taxonomy (NCBI): domain Eukaryota; kingdom Viridiplantae; phylum Streptophyta; class Magnoliopsida; order Sapindales; family Burseraceae; genus Bursera; species Bursera cuneata. The sequence goes on from JANLJB010003175.1 coordinate 47,155, forward strand.
CAAGATCATCACTGTGAGGATAATATCATCCACATACACGATGAGAATCAAAACTTACCCTCTAATGGTGTGTTTGTAAAACATAGTATGATCTGCTTGATTTTGAGAGTACCCATAGCTTCTAATGGCTTTCTTAATTCTATCTAACCATGCCCTAGAAGATTGTTTAAACCCATATAGCGATCTCTTGAGTTTGAAAACCTTGTCAACCCCATATGAGTTCTCAAATCCTGAAGGTAAGTTCATATAGACTTACTCATCAAGGTCTCCGTTGAGAAAAACATTTTTTATATCAAGTTATTGTAAAGGCCAGTCAAGAATTGCAGTAAGAGATAACAATATCCTCACAATATTCATTTTTGCAACTGGAACAAAAGTCTCATGATAATCAATTCCATAAGTCTGAGTATATCCTTTGGCCACTAATCTTGTTTTGTATCTCTCAATCGACCCATCAGCTTTGAACTTTATTGTAAACACCCATTTACACTCAATTGGAGTTTTCCCGATTGGTAAATGGACCAGTTTTCAAATTTGATTTTTTTCCAAAGCCTTCATCTCATCAAAAACTGTCTCTTTCCACTGTGGAACATTAAGAGCTTCCTGTATAGACTTAGAAATTTTTGTTTTTGACAAGTTAGAAACAAAGGCTATCAAGGATGGTGATAATCTATGATATGACACAAAATTAGCAATTGGATGAGACGTATATGATCTAGCACCTTTCCTAAAGAATATCTAAATCAGAAAATTCACTAGATTCAGGATGTAGAAAAGTATCTAGATTATCGGGATTACCTGATGACTCATGATGTTGTATACTCGGAGTTGAATCTTGACAAGCTAATAGTAGTTCTTGCTCGACACTCTGCTTGTTCTTCTTCTTTGTATAGACACGAAGCTCAGTTGGCTTTTCTTCAGATAATTTTCCTTTCCTTGCATCAAATGTTAAAATAGATAGAGGGAAAGATAAAGGTTGAGTGGGAAGTGGAGGTGATTGAATATCAGAAATGTCCCAAAACTGAACTTCCACTCCAAATCTCTCCCCCTGAAGAGAAGTTTGAGGAAAGAAATGATGATATTCGAAGAAAGTAACATAGAACCAATTAGTGAGAGGATTAAAATATTTGTAACCCTTTTGTTGCGATGAATAACCAAGAAAGACACATTTTATGGCACGGGGATCAAGATTGCTACGCTGATATTTATGGATATGAACAAAGACTACACAACCAAAAACTCGAATAGGAAAATGACTCAAGAATCAAGCATATGGATAAATGGTTAAGAGTAGATCAAGGGGGGTTTTAAACTGACAAATACGGAAAAACATCCGATTAATCAAATAAGATGCGGTGAGAATAGACTCCCCAAAGAAGTGTTTAAGAACATTAATAATAACATAAGGACTCGGGCAACATCCAATAAGTGTCTATGTTTTCGTTCAGCCACCCTATTTTGTTGAGGAGTATGGACACAATAGGTTTAGTGCAAAATTCATTTTTCTATGAGATAGGTGCCTAGGATGGAATTGTAAAATTCTTTCCCATTATCAGTGTGGAGAATTTTTATTTTGGTTTGAAATTGGGTTTCAATCATAGCTGAAAAACTACTACAGCCTCAAATTTTTCTTTAAAGAGATATACCCAACGGATTCTAGTATGATTATCAATGAAGGTAATAAACCATCTTGTTCCTGTAACACTTTTTTCTTGAGATGGTCCCCAAATGTCACTATGAATAAAGGTGAAAGGTTGAGATGGCATGTAGGGTTGCAAAGGAAATGAGGTACGATGATATTTAGCAAGTTGATATTTCTCACAGTTGAAATCAGAAACAGTTTTATTGCTAAAGAGAGAAGGAAAAAAATTTTGCAAATACAAGAAATTAGGATGACCAAGTCTATAATACCATAATATTATTTCATCTTTAATAGAGAAAGAAAATAAATTATCTGAAATCTGAGATTGTCTAACTAAGGATGTTGCATCTTCAAAGTAATAGAGCTGATCAACCTTGCTAGCACTGTCAATCATCTTCCCCGAGTACATATCTTGGATTTCACAATGAGAAGGAAAAAATTTAGCAACACAATTGGAATCCTTACTAACTTTGCTAATGGAGAGAAGATTATAAGATAAATTAGGAACATATAACACAAAGCGCAGGGTTAAAGTTTTTGAAAGAATAATAGAACTTATTCCTACAACTGGGGATAAAGAACCATCTGCAATTCGAACCTTGAGGTTACCAGGACAAGGAGAATAAGAAGAAAATAAATGTGGAAGACTAGTAATATGATCACTGACCCCTAAATCTATAATCCAAAGAACCTGGTGAGACATACTATGAAAAGCAGAAGAAAGTATACTTGTTTGGGCAATAGTGGCACTAGAAGAATTAGACAGAGTAGATGGACTTAGAAGTTTATACAGGTACTCTAACTGTTCCTTACTGAAAAAAGGAGGCTCAGGAGTGTTTGAGGAAGGAAACTCAATGGCGACCTACATACCTTTTCCTCGAATTTCATTACCTTTAGGTGTCTTCAAATTGGAAGGTTTTCCATGAAGTTTCTAACATGTCTCCCTGGTATGTCGTGGTTTTTTCCAATAATCACACCATCTTTTGTCTTTATCACTTGCTTTCTTGTTTCCTCCTCTAGGGAACTCTGTATGTCCCACTAGAGCAAAACTTTCAACAGCAGCTAAGTTAGGAGTTGATTCTTTATGAGCCAATAATTTCATTTGACTCTCAACCCCTTGTACAATAGTAAAAACATTAGTAAGATTAGAAAATGGATCCTTACCAATAACACAATCACAGGCCTGTTCAAATGTCGAATTTAGTCCTACTAAAAATTGGAAAACTCTTTCTTTCTTCAATAGGTCCTTCACCTTTTTTGTATCAGATACTGACTCCATCTCAATATCTTGGTACATATCTAGCTCAGTAAATAAGTCTCTCAATTTGTTTGTAGTATTCCGTCACACTTGAAGTATCCTGTTTCATTTTCAAGATGTCCCTTTTTATCTAAAAGACCTGAGAGACTAAGCCGGCTTTTGAGTAAGTTGTAAAGTAGCCATTCAAATATCTCTGGCAGTAGGTAGCAAAAGATATGTCTTACTAATTTTTGGTTCCATAGAATGCAGTAGCCATAACATAACTGTCGCATTCTCAACTTCCCAAATCTCATATGATTTGCCTATCTGAATTGGTGGACTAGTTTTTCCATCAACAAAACAAAATTTTCCCTTACTCATTAGGATAAGTCTAGCAGACTGAGACCATTCCATATAATTATTTTCATTAAATTTGGCGGTGAAAATCGAATGGATAGAACTGTCAGAATGAAACGCCATGGAACCAAAAAACAGCCAGAAAAAAATAGTACCAATAACAGAAGTAATTGATTGAACAGAAGCATGAAAATTTTATGGGAGTGACAGATTTCCAGCGTCAACAGCAACTATGCCAGAAACAACACCTGAGGTCGCCGAAAACAGTCCCTGAGGTAGCCTGAAACAGTGTCTGAGGTCATCAAAAACAGTGCCAAAGGGACGATCAGCTCTAGTAGAACAAACTGGTGCAAATAAGAGGGAGAACAAAATTATATCTTCGAAGAAAAAACTTCAGATTTCCAGTGGAAGTCGTCACCGGTGACGAAGAACAGTTAGACGTGCGAGGATTATCGTTGGTCGTCGTTGTTGTCTGAAGCAAACAGAGGGGGCGGTGTCAGTCACCATTAACTGGGAGGAGACAGATCTGGCTTGCCAGAAAAAGCCAAAAAATTTGAAAAAAAATGAAAAAACAATCAGAAATGGGGCAGAAACCGCTAGTAAGGTTGCAGAAATCTCCGGTAAGGTCAAAGAGGAGAAAATCGGCAATGATTAAGACTGTCCGATAGGAGAATATCGCCTGTCGAAAAAAGTCACCGGAAAATGACTACTGTAACTGCCAGAAATACGAAAAAAACACGAGCAAGATAAACCTGACTCTAATACCATAAAGAAACTTTAAATTTCTAAATAAATAACTTTGTATACAAAAAATCTTTATATAACATAAGGTTAACTCTAATGCAGGAAATAAAAAATTTAAGAATTAATTCAGGATATCCAAGAAATATTTATATTAATACACATGGAAAGAATCACAAACATAGAATATTCATCAAATCTGAAAAATATTTCAACAAAAGCTAAATACAATAATAAGTTCTAAGAAAAGAATATATATCTTAAATTTCATTTATTTAAAAAAAAAAAATGCATTTCCCCTTAAATACAATGAAAGTCGTAAATTTTCTCCCAGTTATTTATTTTTTTTTCAGCTGCAAAGACAGAAACAAACAATTGACAACGGAAAAAGGCGGAAAAGAAATAAAAAAATAACGTGGTCAGAGACAACTACCATTGTAATTGTATCCATGGCAGTGAATCATTCTATTGCTACCTAAGAAAAATGAGTGGGAGGAGAGGAGGGGGATAATGGCTGGCGTCAGCAATCACCACCAGATAGTGGATACATAAGTGTGAACGGTGATGGTATGTATACATAATTCCCGTAGGCAACAATGGAAAAGTAATTAATGAAGATGGTTGTGCGTTGGACAATGTTTGACCAGCTCTTCTCAAGTGGAGGAAAAATGATAAATATGGAGAAAGAGAAAAGTATTAGAGGAGTACCAGAATAATTGGCATCGGCGGCTGGAGAAGAAGAAGCAGCATGAGGAGTAATAGGAGTCAACTTGTTTTTGTATAACTGTTTAGGACTGATATCCCAACCACCACCATATCCATATCTACTCGAATGATAGATGTGGTTGTGGTGGCGGCCAATGAATATGAAATCATTCGTAAGCTCCAAACTAATTTTATACACACCTTGTCCACGCATCATCATTGTTTGCCTTACACTCCCAACCCAAGAGTCTTGGATGAAGATGAATACCATAACATTACCACATTACCGCTTCAACTCAAATGATACCTTGTCTTTACTCTTTTTAAGTCTTAACACTCGCTCACAAAAAAGGTAAGCAAGCGCGCGGTAACGATGTCGTTTCACTTGTAAACATTTATTTATTTATTGGGATTTTTTACCCCCGAATCTGATCCTAAAGCCGTCAATTTTGACTTGTTTTTCATTCATTTCATCTCATTTTTCACTGCGACGGAGTCGCAGATGGAGGCTCTACTGTGTAAAAAGTTGGGTGATCCAACTTCCGGTGAAAGTTCGGCAATAGTTTTGAGTA
>JANLJB010003176.1:2674-34954 GCA_026212285.1 Bursera cuneata
TAAAAATATGGGATTAAATATTTTTTTGAAATCTAATCCGGGGGTTAGAGAAATTCTCCGTTAAATAAACAAGGCAAATAATATGTCATTATTTAACACATAATTTATATAAAAAATCCACACCTAAAATGTTAGGTGGTGGCAGTAGCATACAGAGTAGCGTGCATCCCAGGTCCCATCAACCGAAATAATTTCATTTGGCCTGGCTAACAGGGCATAGCATCGATCATTGAGTCATAACATAGTACAAGTTCACATGCATGCCCGCATTGTACATTTCATAACTTCATACGGTGGCCTACAGCCTACTTCAACTCTTGAAATGTCGTAGTCATCACTCTTTAATCATTAGGCATTATCCACCATCGCCTTTAAATTATGAGTGAAATAAGGCCACATCCCACCCCCACTTTACAACAGGAAAAAACAAAAAGATACTTTCTTATTGGGGTAAATAAGGGGGGAATTCACTCTGACCCCCCAATTAGATTTCAAAAAAATATTTAGTCTCACACTTTTATTAAATTAACATTTATCCCCCAAAAAATTAATACTGTTTTCTTAAAATTAACATTTACTCCCCAAATATTTAGAGGGTAAGTGTTAGTTTTTTAGGTGTTTTTGGTGGGTAAGTGTTAGTTTAATAAAAATGTGGGGTTAAGTATTTTCTTTAAATCTAATTGGGGGTTATTGTTATTTTCCCGTAAATAAGGCCTAGGCCAAGGAGGAAGGCCTGGCCTGCCAATGACCTGTCCGTCATTTTTTAATAAAAAATTAAANTAAATTATGAGTGAAATAAGGCCACATCCCACCCCCACTTTACAACAGGAAAAAACAAAAAGATACTTTCTTATTGGGCTAAATAAGGGGGGAATTCACTCTGACCCCGATTAGATTTCAAGAAAATACTTAACCTCACACTTTTATTAAATTAACACTTATCCCCCAAAAAATTAATACTGTTTTCTTAAAACTAACACTTACCCCCCAAATATTTGGGGGGTAAGTGTTAGTTTTTTAGGTATTTTTGATGGGTAAGTGTTAGTTTAATAAAAGTGTGGGGTTAAGTATTTTCTTTAAATCTAATGGGGGGGTTATTGTTATTTCCCCGTAAATAAGGCCTAGGCCAAGGAGGAAGGCCTGGCCTGCCAATGACCTGTCCGTCATTTTTTAATAAAAAATTAAATAAAGATAATAGTCTACATTTATATATTTATTTTTTATTTTTTATTCATTATAATATTACTATTTCTGGTTGTTTCACATGACATTTTTTTCTTTATAGCTTCCTTACGTCAAAGTACAAATTAAGAAATAAATAAAATAATGTTTCCACTAGCCCATGTTCAATATAATACTAAAGTTAAGTAAAATGTTAAAAGATATAAATAGAAAATAAATTTATTCATATATTATTTAAAATATATTTTGTACTGTAAATTAAAAATCATATTTTGAGTCAGTTTAAGTATACTTAGCAAATTCCTTATTAGAATAAATACATTCAAATTCACTTAGACTTTTGCAGTAGAGTATGTATCCTTCAAAATAAGGAAAAAAATCTCTAAAATATATTGAAATTCACATTGTTTTTAAAACATAATGTGTTTCTTACCAATTTTCTGTAGAATTATATGTAATGGTAAGAATGGAAGAACAAAAAAAAATTATTAAAAATAAATAAAATAAAAGAAATGTAGAATGTCACATTAGTTTATATATAAAATTAGTAAGTATAACATTACTTAATTTATAAAGATATATTTTATATATTTACATATATTTTATATTAAATTAATTAAATTTTATTAAAAAAATTATATATAGGGCCGTGGATGCAATCAGCTTGCTCTTTTTAATCTCTACATAGGGTCTGGGTCAAACCCAGACCCAATACTTTTTTCAGTGGATCTAGCTTGGTCCGGTCTGTTACTATTTAGGTTCGACTTAACCTTTTGTCATCCCTAACTATAAATATTATGTTTTTATATGATGCCATTTATATGCGTGATGAGATATAGGTATAAAATGTACCTATATTGTATATGACGATGAATCACTAAATATTTACACTCTGGTAAATTATGTATAATGTATTTTTTTCTCTTTGACTGTATAGAGCAAATAAACATTTATTATAGAAGAATAGTATTAACCATCCCATTTTTTATTCAAACTTTGTATTATAATTAATCAACCACTGCCAAGTGGTTGGTTGATAATATAATGCTAGGTTACATGTATAGCAGGGGGAGAACCCGGTATTCTTGAGTGAGAAGAACCAAGATTGAAAAGGATACTGTACGTTTCAGTGTGATCGGAACAAAGTGGCTTGAGGCGGAAGGGAAATTCGGGCATTGGTCAGTTTAGAGGGTGATTATCAAGGACCAGTTTTCCTATTGTAGCTCCTTTGTGCTAACCTTTGTTTTGTTCATCACTGAAAGCATTTTGTGATGTTTATATGTATTTGACACAGATTTAAGTTGGAGTTACTGAGATCAAGAATGTTAGAATGTTTTCTTTATGATTTCAGTCAGTTGTTCTATTGACCTTGTGAAGTGCATGTAATTGTTAGTCGCTGGTATGTTAATACAACGTTTATAGCCACTTCTGGTTATCTACTTGGTATTGGTAATTAAGCTTTCATTGAGAAGTATTACAAATTTATATAACATATCACTTGGACAGAATTTAAGTACTTTTATAAAATGTTGCATTGGGAGACTTGTACTGGTTAGGTGATTTTTGCTTTTTTTTTTTTGCCAAGAGCACCTATCTCAACAGCATCTACACGCTCCACGAGATATCCATCCGGGAATTAAAACGCCAGAAAAAAAAAAAAAAAAAAAAAAAAAAAGGACTAGNAAAAAAAAAAAAAAAAAAAAAAAAAAAAAAAAAAAAAAAAAAACAGGACTAGCTATCCAAACGAGCTCTTAGTTTCCCTCCATGCAAAAGTTAAAAATTATAATACTTGAAAATTGTATAGGTAAAAACTACCAAGCGACTTTCAAAGCCAAAATTTCCAAGTTCAGAATAGCCTTATTTCATTTGCACATTATTGCTATACAATCTGCATCAATACTCTGTTCCCACAAGTCCTTTGACTAGTATAATATGATATAATGTAAATAGTAATAATGCTTTATCTTGCTATTACCTGAGGGGTTGATAACCCATCGTCAGAAATGTCAAAAAATAAGTCATCACTCTTGGTTAATGCGTACACAATATCCACCATACTCGGCCGCTTGGAAGGATCTTTATGCAGACAAGCAATGGCAATAGCCATTACACTCATCACACTCTCCATGGAGCATGAATCCTGCAAAAGAGCCCCATCCATCCATTCTTTCATTCTTTTTACCTTTCTCTCTTCATTTCCCTCCAAAATCCCTCTAGCACTTGCCCACAAGACGTTCCCCTCCTCATCAGTGGCCTCTTTGCCAGATATAAGTTCAAGCAACACCACCCCAAAAGAGAAAACATCCATTCTTGTTGACACCACCCCATCTGCTAGATACTCAGGTGCAATGTAACCTTGAGTTCCAACGATGTTCGTAGTTAAGACATTGCAGCCAGACTTGGCTAGTCCAAAGTTGGCAATTTTAGCTCTCATGTTTGAGTCTAAGAGAATGTTGCTGCTTTTGATGTCTTTATGGACAACTCGTGGCCTAGTGTGCTCATGGATGTATTGCAGGCCATTTGCAACATCGAGGGCAATCAATAGCCTTGTTTTCCAATTCAATTTATCGTTGTTGTTGTTCTCATGTAGCCATGAATGGAGAGAGCCATTTTCAATGTACTCATAGATCAGATAGCAATTTGCATCCTCAGGATCTATGCAGAAACCTTCTAGCCTCACCAGATTCCCATGATTTACCTTCAAGAAGAATGATTATGATTCAGTTGTTAGTAATAATTAGCAGGCTATAACAAAGGTCAATGGCCACGAAATGGGCTTAATCCTATTTGTTAATATCTAATTGTGGTAATTTGTCTCCTCTGGTACAAAGGCATAAATCTTCTGGAAAAACCCAGGTAGACACAAATTCTGATCATTTGTCACTGTCAATTCTGTTTAAGCTACACTAACTTATATGACAATTATATGTTAATCAACATAATAGAAAAGAGAAGACATGATTAAATAAAGAAGTAATGAAACAATTTCATTTTAAAATAATTTAAGAAACCTTCTTTGGAAGAGAAATAATTGATATTTCGAGTGTAGTACAGACCAAAGATTTGGACAGAAGGTTACCGTTTGAGCCCACATATTTTAAATGCTTTATAGTTTAAACCTAAGCATTATTATGGCCATAAAACATATAATTTAAGACCTTAAACCTAATACTTGGACAGGTCACTTCACCTAACCAATATTTTATAAAAAGTAAAACAGAATTAAATATTAGCCACTATCTAAGCAAATTTTAAATTCGGATTCTTCCACTGGTGTCTTTATCTATGATGGAATGTCGAAATTTTTCTCCATGTAATTCTGTTTATTTCGTTTCATCCCCATATTTTCAGAATTATACTTCTCTACCTCCTCTCGATGAATATACTAAATTGACAACTAAACTGTTTGATCTAATTGCAGCAACACATAATCTTGTGAACAACCTTTGCTTCTCTTCCAGGAAATAAAATTAACGATTCTGGACACAGCTGTATAGACTGTATATATGGGGCCTTAATTCAAGGAGCTATACTTGCCCCACTTGCCAGAGAACTACAGTAAATGGAGCGAAGCTAGTAATGCAACAAAATTATCATCTCTTTGGGAACCTAACAACAGAAAGGCTGTAATTTTTATGCAAAAAAAAATTACCTTTTGTAAGATCTTCAACTCCTCGAAGGCATTCCATTTCATCATCTTGATGGCATAGACCTCTCCTTTAATGGACCCTTTGTAAACGGATCCTTGAATCAAGCAATCCTCACTGAATCCATCTGTGGCTTCTCTCAGTTCTTCAATTTTGAACAATCTGTACTTGTCCAAGCAATCTGAAACATCTGCCATCAAATTCACTTCCATATTCTTGAACTCCTTCCCTTCCTTATCAAACTGCAGCTTCTGCTTCTCAGAGTCATCAATCTCCCTCTCTCTTCTCCTCTTCAATTCAACCTCTCTATAAATCAACACCCCACCAATCAAAACCAACAAGACTCCACAAATAGCTAACCCAATTGCTAATCCTGTAATAACTCCTTTTCTCTCAGTTTTTGCAGGAGATGCGGAAGGAACGGTAGGAGATGGAGAAGGAACGACAGCAGTAGGCTGCGATAGTTGTGGAAGCCTTCTGACTGGGACAAATATGGTCTCAAATGGCTGACTGTTATTGCCATTAACATCTATTATATCGCCTACATCTGTTCCAAACGTTGCAGCAACCGATGATAAGTTATCAGAAGGTTGAAGCACGTAAGATACAAGGTACTTCTCTTGGTTCTGCAACTGGGTTTGATTAGGACACTGGCAAAAGATTGGAAAGTAAACAACTTGTCCAATATCAAGTCGGGTTGGAACAAGAGTAGGATTGACAACCTGAACAGATTGATAAGTGGTAAGGTTCTTGTACTGCGTAGTGGATACAAGGTAATAAGTGTCGCCTTCCTTGATTGTGTAAGACAGATTGGCAAAAGAGATGGTCTGACTGTTATTCAAAGTATTGCAAGAGCACGTTAGAGGGACAAAGAGTGGCTGGTCTGGGACGAGAGGAGATGATGGGGAAGATATGTTACTAGGATTTGATATCATGAGGCGGCTCACTGAAAAAAGGTCAGCTATGGAAGCAAGGTCAAGGAAGTTAGGAGACGAGGCTCGGTAGAAAGCATAGGCTTGGCATGGATATTTGGTCTGGCTGGAATTGCAGGTGTAGCCTGTTGTGTTTGGTAATGGGTCTTGGGCTTGTGATTTATGAAGAAGAAGATGACAACAGAGAAGGAAGAGCAATACAGAAGAGAAAGAGAGGTACTGGAGTTTGGCTCTCATTTTGGTTGGCCTTGTTTTCTGTTTCTCTTCCTGCTCTTTAATGTATTTGATGTTGTTTAAGAGTGGCAAGTGAAAATGGATACTTTGTCTAACAAGTTGCCTCTTTTTTCCCTCTCATTCTTAAGATTTGGGTCCTACACCACCTGGTATGCGTCAACCAACTTGATTGAAAGACGGATAATCCTCCACTAGCAGTCACTGCTAGCTAATTTTTTATTACTCCATAACCAAAAAGACATTGGAAGCTTGATTGTAGATCAATTAGTGGAATGGGAATCTTTTATAGTAAAGTAGGCCCCACAACATAACAGCTTGACCACGTGTAAGTTCGAAGTTTGTTTTCGATAAGTATAAGGAGCTTTGAGCAAAGCAACAAAGGATTAATATACAACTCAGAGTCTCAGACTGATTTACTAGTTTAAGCGAGAAAATGGGAGCTTAAAGATGATCTGAGGCGGCTGAACTTCATGGTATCCGTATCCTCTCATATATAGTGTAGGGGGCTGTGAATAGTCAGTCTCCTCGATAGTGCGGTTTGAATGGCAAAGTGAACGTGACTTTTCTGCACCGATGTTGAATAAAAAAGGCAAGAGCGTTCTTGGTTCCTTGTCGTGTAGGAAAAGGTAATCAATAAAAAAAATGTAGTAGTTTTTGCAATAAAGGCAGAAGCAGATTTCATTGTTTACCTCAATTTGACAATCGTCGCATTTCCTCCTCCAGTTTTAGAAGAGCCAAACTTGGTTATTAATGGATGGATAGTTCTGTTTTGGTAAAATTTTCATTCTTTCAAAACACCTAAATCCATGTAGCTTCATAAGAAACACGCGTTCAACTTCTAGATATTCATGTTGATCAAACCTGGGAAAGTCCAACATTAAATTAAGTCATTTTTAGACTTGAAAACTTGCTCCTGAAAGAAGAGATCCAAGCTTCAGATTATCAAATCAAAATGACTTTTTACATTGACAAATTCTTCATTCTTCAGTAAGATCTATACCTGCTTCCCCAATCGACCCCAATTATACTCTACGTTTAACATTTCATATTGTTTACAAAGCAGGTAAGAAATATTAAACATTTAAACAGCTTTAAAAGAAGCAAGATAGTATGTGGTGGAGTGCCGGAATGGTAAGTGCAATCGGATAATCTTGACTAATATTCTAACCTCTTCTTGACATTCATGGTATTTGGGTCCCACCACCTTGTAGACGTTTCCTTTTCCAAAAGACGGTCAATTCATCATAAAGTGCCCATTTTACCTTTGTGCATTTATGTTGAATATGGAGGCAAGAGATGTGCAAAATCAGTCAACATTCGGAAGCCTAGTTGCTTTTATCAATAAAGGCAGCTCTAAATTTAATCAACTACCCACATCATAAAATAATTAGGTCCGTTCCTTCCGGTTTGTGGACGACCAGACTTGGTTCAATCAATATATGTTATTTCCTTTACCCCTATTTCTAACTTGAAAATTGACAGCCATAAAACTTAAACATGACGTAAGTTTCAGATCTAATAAAAAATGACTACTCTATGCATTGACAAATTGTTCAGCAACGCTCAAGATCTAGCTACAGCCCAAATTGACTGCAGTTACAATATTTAACACTTGCTATAAGCCTGTAACTTGCTTAGTTTCTTAAGCATTTGGAACATTGAAATCATGATCCACGAATTTATTACTTGTTTATCTGATGTTTTGCAACGTGACTAAAAAGAATCAACACTTATCCATCTCCACATATGTGATATGTTCATGTAAAACTCTTTTACCAATCATCATATCAAGATGTTTGACAATAGATTTTAGCAGAAAGGCCAAGAGGGCTGTCAAGAGGCTATGATAACATCATAAAACTGCCAAAATTATGAGGGGAAAAACATGTTTATGCTTACCCAGTTTTTTGAAGCTTGATGGCATTGTTATCACTTGTAGGCTTTGAAGGTGCTTTCTGCTTCTCCTTCAGGATATTCTGCTAACCCCATCACTTCCTGGATCTGCGATCTCATTATTTTCAATTGTTCAGGAAAATTCATATGCTTTGATTGCTTGATGAAGGTAGGTAATAATTTTTTTTATCATCATAAATTCGTAATCTAGTACTTAAATTATATGTTAGGTTTTCTTTGTTACAATGTCAGTGTTGCAGAGGTGCTTATTCTTGAAAGTGAGCTCTCCCAGCAAATAAGGTGTAAATTTTTCTTTCTTTAATCGTCAGGCCTCACGTAAAATCTCTTCCGAAGAGGTTGTAGTCTTTAGCTGAAGCTATACGACTTCAAAGTAATTGAAATAATTCCATTTGGACCCTTTGAATTTACTCACATGAAGTTTGAAAAGTAGTCTCCTTAAAACACAATCTCATAACACTCTGCAGAGTCATGAATTGCAATTAACATGCGTTATTTACTTAAAAGTAATTCAAGATAATGTCCAGCTACTTTATCTCAATACTCACTTTATCATGTGAATTTCAATGTTCTGAGCTGAGGCTGCCGGCATTCACTAATCGCCTAAAACTAAAATTCATGAATCACTATAGAAATATTACAACTTCAGAGCCTTTACTATTGCAAAAAACTAAAATTCAGGGTACTTAAAGAGAGTAGATTTAGTAAAAATAAAGGAGTGACATATACTGGGAGGGGGTTGAACTGATGATGTTGGTGTTTTAGCCCTTATTGGTTGGATCTTAATGCTGATCCTGTGCAGCTGCAACAATTCTTTCCCAGTGATTATGGACTTGATTTGCCCGCAACTTAATAGCCTGTTCCGGATGGCTCCGCAACTTCTGAATGAAGATGCCAATCTGAATATTGAACGGAGAACATTGTCTATTCACAAAGTTAAAAAAAAAACAAGACAAAACACGCGATAAACCACAATCGTGAAAGTTCAGAGCCCCGAAAGCAATTAAAAAGAAAACAAGCAATCAGAAAAGCATGCCTGAAACAACTTGACCATGTACTTACCATTCATGACAAGATAAATAATACATAAACTTTTATAATATTATAAGATTTTACACAATACCTAGCTAGCTCTAAACCGCAATTTACCCCACGTAAATGAAGAGACACAAAAAGCGCATTTAGAAAGCAAATGAAACAGAAGAAAGAACACATTCACGCCATTAGAGGTCAACCAAAATTGTTAGGTCCAGTCATCCCAGTTTGTGGACAACCAAAATAAGTACAAAATTTCATCTCTAACATCTTTAGTCTTTATACTTATAATTAAAGGTGTCCAACTTATACATATCTATCTGATGAAACTTAGAAAGATCAATCAAAATGTTATTTTCAAACTTGAAAATTGACGCCAATCAAACTTAATAGTGACGTAAAAGTTTCAGATTATCTCGTAAAAAATGACTACTCTATGCATTGACAAATTCTTCAGCAAGTCTCAAGACCTTCCTACCACCCAAACTGACTGCAGTTACAATATTTAACATCTGTTATAAGCACATGTAACATTGACATCATGATTCATGAATTAATTTAACACCTGGTACAATATTTATCTGATATTTCCAAAATGAATAAATAAGAATAAACATATATATATCTCCACATATGTTGGTATAGTACTTTTATACAAGATTTTAACCAGACAATTAAAATATCTATCTGTCACTTTATTAGTCAGATTGTTCAAGCAAATATTTTAAGAGATTGTTACAAGTAATCAGAGAGAATCACCTGCTCCAAATAAAGGCTTATACACAATATAAATGGACTTCTTTTTGCTAAAAAACCAGAAGGATGGTAGTATATCATCAATCAAGATGTTTCAGCTTAGATTATAGCAGAAAGGTTGACAAAGGTGTCGAAATGCTATGATAACATCATAATTCTGAAGAGTACCATTGTCATGATGCTTGAACTTTATAGAAAGTATACAGAATAAAACAGATCATCTACAACAGCATAGACAATATATAGCAAAATGAAAATGAGAGACAAATATGAACTATATATACTTTTCAATCCTAATTAACGTTGCCTATAGAATAACAAATACAGCTCTTTTTGGTCAGAAGAAATTATCTCTTCGTTATATCTTCCTTCTTGAGAGTAAAATCCCAGAGGTCTCCATATTTCTCATTAAATTCCCAGATGCTCATGGTATTGTAATCATTGATTAGCTTGTCGCGAGCTCCCCTTTCCATATTGTATATCTCGGGCTCAAAGTTGTGGGGTTTGTCAGGTTTGTCCAACTCAATTATGGTAAAAATTGTAACAAAAACAGCTGCCCCAATGAACAAGTACTCCCCCTAAAAGATTACAATGAGAGAATTTTCTAAATCAAAACTCAAGTGGATAATGCAAGTTCCAAGTGTAAATCATTAACAGCATGTATGTGTGTGTGTGTGTGTATACATATATATATATCACTCAATAATGAATTTTATAAAACTAAGCTGGATTTGAAGTTACCGGCACATTGAAATACATTCCTGCAGCAACTGCAGGGAGGAAAGCCCATGAAATAAACCCTGAACAATAATAGAAGAGAAACAAATTAAAAAGGGGGAAAAAAAAGCCAGTGCCTGTAATTTGAAGTCCCATGTTATCAAAAGTCTGCCATAACTATTGATACCTTGAAAACCTGAAGGGGGCTCTACTGCCTTAACATCATCAAAAATTGCTCCCCAAAATGTTCCTTTATAAATAATTTCAACAATAATAACAACTTCATCAAAAGGTTTGATAATCAATGATTGCAGAACGTTCATAAAACATATTCAATTCTTGGTAATTGCAACAAAAGGGAAGAAAATTGAGAGTTGAGACCTTTGTTATCACTTTCGAAGAAAGTATGGTGTCCATCATACTCCCCATATACAAAATCCTCCTGTACTCAACAAAACAAAAAGAAAAGCATCAAAACCATTTCACATGACGTATACACATAAGCGCATAAATTAAGTTCCTTCTCAACATCTATCTATCTATGCCTTTAAGATACAGGCTCAAATTATAAGATTCTCACAGAGTCTTCAGCGTTAAGATTGTACATACTGGGCTAACGCCATAGGTGGCCCAACGATCAACTGGGTCTTCATTGAGGTCAGGTTCAATAATAGTCAACTTCCCACCTGCATTCAACTTAGATAACCCACTTCGACCACTCGACTTTCCGTACAATCCGACATGAAGAGAAGCTGTGTTTTGCTTCGAACTGATCTCAGAGTGCTTGGAACCGATTTTTGGAAAAGAAATAACTGAGAGTGATGAACAAACCGCCATCTCTTTTCTATCATCTTGTTTTGGCCAGTTGTTTTAGAGCCTTTAAATGCCCGCCTCACTCAACGGTAAGATAAAGGATAGGTGACGGTTTCCAGCATAAGATAAATCACAGTCCAATCATATTGTGCTACGTTACACATTACAAGTTGGTTAATGTGTACCTGGCATTTTCCTATTGTTCTTTTTGTTTAGTTTCGCCACTGCCAGTTTGTTTTATAATATTATTAAACAACGTCATCACCACCTCCACCTGGACAGGTGGTTGCTATTAGTGCTTGAACTTGCTTTTCCCTCGAGTCTCTCTTGCTCATCAAGTAGCACTCTCACACACTCCCTTAACTCACTCCAGACCCATTTTTCTCTCTAGGGGAGTTCCCTCTTTTCTTGTACTTTCTGTTGCTCTTAACTCTTGTTAATTATTAAGTACATGAAAACTGCTTTCAAGCTTTCAGCTGACAATATACTTTGATGGGTATCTGTCTGTACTTTGTTTTAGTTTTGTTTTTCTTTAGTTTCTTTGAGGAATCGTATGGTTGCAAGTTGATTTGAATGGTTAGATTTGGATCGATATACGGACTGTAAATCTACTTCACTACTCAGTACTATGCTTTTGTTTAAATGGATGATTAGTACAAGCATCTAAATTGGGATTGTTGAATTTTGGGCAAAGCGCAAGGACTTGTGTGGGTTAAGCAACTCTCAGAAGTTGAGAGTTCATAAGCAATAATTTTGGTGTTATTTATTTGGGAGGACCAAACTGTTATGTGGTTGGCTGGGTGTATTTTAAACCGAATTGAGTTATTTTTAATCCATGGTAAGATGTTGAGTATAAATGAACTAAAAAGAAAAGAAAACTGTAGTCTTCATACGAACGGGGATAATTTTATCATGAACTATTACTTGTAAAAAGTTTGATGTTAGAAATATTTCTACAGACTTCTTATTGGTATAGGTTTGCTATGGCTTCTTGCTACTGTCTGACCGTGGCTGAGTCTTCTGCATCAGTTTAATACATAATGACTAATCCTTTAATTATGATACTGTTATATTTATTTATTTACTCCCTATATATATTCCTTTGGTTCTGGGGGCGCAGAGGCATATTCATGTTGGAACCAACTGACTTACTGTTAAATTCAGATAAATAGTTAAGTACTGAATTTAGGAAATCCGAAGGATCTTTTTTTATTTGAAGAGGTGAAGATAGAAAGGTTTATGAACTGGTAGGTTCGTTTCTTCATTCGGATGAAGATGGGTCTCACTTCGTTGTTCAATGTGGAATGGAAGTTCTTCAACGGGGCCACAGCACGTTTTTATCCCGAATACCCTCGCGAATCTAATATATAGTAGTTTTTTTAGTGAAGATGAGTTGTTCGGGTAGAGAAGCATTTTAATTTATGCAGCTCTTAAGTTTTACTCTGAAATTCTATTAGGTTTCTAGAACTTATTAATATGCTTCATATTCACATGCATGTCTCAAGTGCACACACAGTCTCACATATAAATGTCTCGTAATTACGAAATGGTTATAGTTATTGCTGATCTGCACCAAACTATTAAATAGTGATATACACTAAGTGATGCGTATTATACAGATAACGGAATAAGATATTGTTATCCTTTTGAGGCAGAAGGAAGGTAAAGAATCTATGAAATACTGTTGCATATGGTTTAGTCCATGAATGCCCATGATTTATTTGAGACCAATCTGCCGAATTTTACTTGAATGGTTGTATTTTGTGGATTATAGTGTTTTGCCCTCATTGAGAATTGTGTCCCCGTTATCAAAACTCCTATCTGCTGTACGTCGTTATGATTGTCTTATCCATTCAATATGCTGTAGAAGACTGTCTGTGTTACAAGCCATGGATGGTTCCAAGTGCAGTGCAACAAAGGAGATATCTTCAGGGTTAGATACAACCCCTGAAGAAGAATATGCTTCCCTGTCCAAGTTACTTCAAGAGTTTGTCAATATCTCTAGCATTGACAAGGCATGGACCTTCAATTCCACGGTGGTATGAGTCACAAGTTCTTTTGTGCAGTTTTATTCCTCCATAATGCCCATTGCTTCCAACAGTTTCTGGACAGAAATTCTTTGATGCAGGAATACGTGGACGGGCAATGTTTTCAATTAGCCAACCAAATCTTTTGGCTACCAAGAGGAGAAAATTTATGCTATCTTCTGCTATAAGAATTCTGTAACCTTTCAATGGGCCCTGTTTCCTGTTGAGATGAGAGGTGCATCTACATTTGTTCCATCACCATCAGGTTCAAAGCTTCTTGTAGTTCGGAATCCTGAAAATGAATCTCCCACTCACTTTGAAATTTGGAGCCAATCTCAGTTGGAAATGGAATTCGATATCTCTCAAACTGTTCATGGCTCAGTATATGTTGATGGATGGTAACTATTTAACCAAGTTTTGTTCTTCCAGGGATGAATGCATTTAGAATTTCAAGTGAAGCTATCATAACCAGCTCTTACCATGTGTCTTTAGCTGCAGATTTTTTTCAATTGTAAGTAGTGACTAGTTCTGCTGGTCAAGGAACTGATATTGCACTGTTTGTGATAGCAGTAGAGTTTTTACCATATTATCTTCAGTCTCAGAAACATTATAAGCTTTCTGGAAAATTCAGGTTTGAGGGAATTTCATGGAACTCTGATGAAACTCTCATTGCTTATGTTGCCGAGGAACCTGACTCCCTCAAATCCTTCATTTAGTTTGGGCTACCAGAAAGCTGGTTCCTTGGATAAGGATTGTGGTAGCTGGAAGGGTCAAGGTAACTGGGAGGAGGATTGTGGGGAAATCTATGCAGGAAAGAGACAACCTTCTCTCTTCATAATCAATATCAATAGGTTTGCATCATCTGGTTTTGTTTGTTCAGTGCTGTGATTAGTTACAGAGTTTTTATATCTAAATGTTGAAACCTAAAATTTAACTCCCCTGTGTCGCACAGTGGCGAGGTACAAGCTGTTAAAGGAATTCCAAAATCTTCTAGCTATGGTTTAGATTGGTCTTTTAGGACAGATTAACAATTTAATAAAAATGCACGGATGAGCGCTTAGCAAGGTTATGGCATAGCATGGGTGAGAACGCGCAAGGTTGGGGTAGCGCAGTGCGAAGAGACGTGCGCGCTTTTACATCACAATGTAATGCACACATCCATGGAAGTGGCACAACGCAATGTGAAAACGCGCATATTTGATAACTTGATAACGCAAAACTAACATTAGTGCAGGCGCACATGTGGGTTGCAGCACATTCGAGGATTGGACACAACAATAAGTGCGCATAGGCTAAGGGTGGTACGCAATAACATAGTCGTACGGTGCTAACACGCAAAAGATAACACATAATGCAATAGGGTGGCACCTGTAGTCAATGTTTTTTTTTTTTTTTAAGGTCTAGTGGCATTGATGCAATTTGGTGGTTGAGAGGATGATGTCTTACGATTATGGAGCAAAAATATAATGGACTAATTTAGTTGGTTCATATTCAAGGATTATGATCCCTACATATAAGATAGTGGGGGTTATGTGGCAGTACAAGAGTACGCCATTATACCTAACAGATGGGGATGTCACCTGTATTTGTCAAATGACATAAAACCATTAGTTTTTGAGTCTAAGAAGATCCTACACAAATAGGGTTATTAGTTAGAGCCTTATATAAATAGATTCTAGGGGTGGTGTTAGCAAACCTCTTAAAAGGCAAAATACTGTGTAAGAAACTAAATGCTGATAGAGTAAGAAACACTCACCATAATCATAATTTATAATTTTTCTAATGATTCTCAAACCTTGTTTTATCCAAAGAAAAGAAGAACAATCGTTGGTGAAATCTACTTAGATATGGGTTGTTTCCATATACCGTGTTCCACAAAAACCTCTCCATCTAACAACATTTGAGTTTCAATTTCTCCACTAGAACATAGTATAGGAAGTTAGGAACCATCAACAACCCCAATCAAATGTCGCTTCACAGTTCTAATGTTCGAGTCAAGAACTTCACAAACGTCAACCATGACAAACCAATCGTCTTTGGTCCACGAACATGAGTTAAAGGAACACAAAGTTCCCAGCAAAACCCAGTTGGGGAACAGAGAAAGAACACAAGGGTTGATGCTTACTAGACCTTTTACACCCCCCTGAGTTTGCATATTTTTTGACTTAACCCATAAGAAAAATGACGGTCCTGTTACATTGAATGTACGTGGCGTTTTCCTACTGGGATAATTTGTTTCCTTTCGTCACTGTTCAGGTTAAATTGGTGTAAGATGGGCGAAGAGCTTCGTCATCCATTTAGGACTTAGGATTAGATGAGAAATGGATTAAAGTTATTCTTAATATTATACACACAAACACAATTTTGCTATTTAAAGTTCTTAATTGGAGGAACTTTCTGAGCAAACAAAAATATCTTGATCGCAAATGATTTGTCTTACAATTGTAATGTTTTCATGAATGAAGGAATTGATTCCACTCTCACTATCTACCAAACAAACGAGGAATAAGAATAAATAAAGAGCGTAACGTGGGCAGTGAGCGAGTGTCTAATAATAAATGGGAATAAATGGCAAGGCTAGGCTTTTATCATTAAACAGCGTCATCACCACGCCCACCTCCGGTTGCTATTGGTCCTTTGACTTCGTGTTTCCTCTAATCTCTCTTCCCTGTTCATCTTATTCTCACCATCGTACCACTCACAGTCCCTTATCTCACTCCAGACCCAGCTTTCTCCCTATGTGAGTTCTCTCTTTTCTTTTACTTTCTGTGGCTGTTAACTCTTGTTAATTATTTAGTACATGAAAACTGCTTTCAGGCTTTCAGCTGACAATATACTTTGATGGGTATCTGTTCGTTTCTCTGTACTTTTTTTTAGTTTGGTTTTTCTTTAGTTTCTTTCAGGAATCATACGGTTGCCAGTTGATTGATATACGCTGTAAATCTACTTCACTACTCAGTGCTATGCTTTAGTTGAAATGGGTGATTAGTACAAGCATCTAAATTTGAATTGTTGAATTTTGGAAAATCGCAACGATTTGTGTGGGTTATGCAACTCTGAGAAGTTGAGAGTTCATAAGCAATAATTTTGGTGTTATTTATTTATTTGGGAGGGCTAAACTGTTATGTGGTTGGCTGGGTGTATTTTAAATTATTTTAGCTATTTTGAATCCGTGGTCAGATACTCAGATGTTGAGTATAAATGAAGTAAAAAAGAAAAGAAAACTGTAGTCTTAATACAAAAGGTGATAATTTTATCATGAACTATTACTTGTAAAAAGTTTTATGTTAGAAATATTGCGCAAACTTCTTATTGGTATAGGTTTGCTATGGCTTCTTGCTACTGTCTAACTGAGGCTGAGTCTTTTTGCTTCTGTTTAGTACATAATGACTAATCCTTTGGCGTCCATAATTAATATATTTACATTTGTATATTATATTCCTTTGGTTCTGGAGGCGCAGAGATATATTCATGTTGGAACCAACGAACTTACTATTAAATTCAGATTAATAGTGTAAATTTTAATTTTTGCAGCTCTTATGTTTTACTCTGAAATTCTATTAGGTTGCTAGAACTTATTAATATGATTCGTATTCACATGCATGTCTGTAGTAAGCAGAAGTAAAACTACGATATTTCATTCACAAGTGCTCATACAATCTCACATATAATCGTCTTCTAATTACGAAATGGTTATAATTATTGCTGACCTGCTTCAAACTATTAAATGGTTATATACAGTAAGTGATGCATATTATATAGATAACGGAATAAGAAATTGTTATTTTGAGGCAGAAGGGAGGCAAGAATCTGTGAAATCACTGTTACATATGGTTTAGTCCACGAATGCCCATGATTTATATTAGACCAATCTGCTGAACTTTACTTGAATGTTTGTATTTATGGATTATAGTGTTTTTCCCTCATTGAGAAATGTGTCCCCATTATCAAAACTCCTACCTGCTGTACTGTTTGTCGTTATGATTGCTTATCCATTCAATATGCAGTAAAAGACTGTCCGTGTTACAAGCCATGGATGGTTCCAGGGCTAGTGCAACAAAGGAGATACCCTCAGGGTTAGATGCAACCCCTGAAGAAGAATATGCTTCCTTGTCCAAGTTACTTCAAGAGTTTGTTAATATCTCTAGCATTGACAAGGCATGGACCTTCAAATCCAGTGGTGGTATGACTCACAAGTTCTTTTGCCCAGTTCCATTCCTCCATAATGCCCATTACTCACAAGAGTTTCTGGACATAAAATCTTTGATGCAGGAATAGGTGGACAGGCAATGTTTTCAATTAGCCAACCAAATCTTTTGGCTAACAAGAGGAGAAAATTTATGCTATCTGCTGCTATTTTGAAAGAAAATAAGAATTCTGTAACCTTTCAATGGGCCCCTTTTCCTGTTGAGATGACAGGTGCATCTACATTTGTTCCATCACCATCAGGTTCAAAGCTTCTTGTAGTTCGGAATCCTGAAAATGAATCTCCCACTCAATTTGAAATTTGGAGTCAATCTCAGTTGGAAAAGGAATTCCATATCCCTCAAACTGTTCATGGCTCAGTATATGTTGATGGATGGTAACTATTTAACCGAGTTTTGCTCTTCCAGTGATGAATGCATTTAGGATTTCTAGTGAAGCTATCATAACTTGCTCTTTCCTTGTGTCTTTAGCTGCAGAGATTTTTCAATTGTAAGTAATTACTAGTTCTGCTGGTCAAGGAACTGATAGTGGCAGTGTTTGTGATAGCAGTAGAGTTTTTACATATTTTCTTCAGTCTCAGAAACATTATAAGCTTTCTGGAAAATTCAGGTTTGAGGGAATTTCATGGAACTCTGATGAAACTCACATTGCTTATGTTGCTGAGGAGCCGTCTCCCTCAAAGCCTTCATTTAGTTTGGGCTACCAGAAAGCTGGTTCCTTGGATAAGGATTGTGGTAGCTGGAAGGGTCAAGGTGATTGGGAGGAGGATTGGGGGGAAACCTATGCAGGAAAGAGACAACCTTCTCTCTTCATAATCAACATCAATAGGTTTGCCTCCTCTGGTTTTGTTTATGCAGTGTTGTGATTACTTAAAGAGTTTTTATATCTGAATGTTGAAACCTAAAATTTAACTTCCATATGTTGCACAGTGGCGAGGTACAAGCTGTAGGAATTCCAAAATCTTTGAGCGTTGGGCAAGTCGTGTGGGCTCCAGCAACTGAAGGGTCCTATCAGTATTTGGTTTTTGTAGGATGGTCATCCGATCCACGAAAGCTAGGCATAAAATATTGCTATAATAGGCCATGTGCATTGTATGCAATGAGGGTGTCACTTTGTAAATCAGAAGCTAATGAACTAGCACTCAAGTACGTTCCTTGCTTTATAACTGCTCTTTTATTTTTTATTTCTATTATTTCTTTTATGGTTCTAGGTTCTGTCTTTCTTAGTTAAGTAGTTTCATTAGGGGTTGCATACATTTGCTCTGATGTATGGTATAATTTAAATTTCTGGCCACATTCCAGAGATAGCTCTAGTGAAGATTTGGATGTGGTTAACCTAACTCAAAGCATCAGTAGTGCCTTCTTTCCACTTTTCAGGTATGGTATTTCTCTTGCATACTTTACATTTGGTATTTTTCACTGTAATCTGTAAGCATCTTTCATTTGTTTTGTTAATTTAGTGTCATAACAAAACAGACCTTTCTCAGCATTTGGTGAAAATTGCAACATTTTTTGTAACTATTACAATTATTTTATACCTTAATTTAAAAGGGAAAGGTTTTCCCATGAGTAGATTATTGATTTCGTTAATGAGTCTTAAGTATTAGTTAGTCCCTTTTGTGGGTTGGAGCTGAACATGTGGAAGAAGCTACGGTTAGGGACTTCTAATTGAGATATGAATACACTAGGTTGTACAATTTTTTTTTTCTCAACAACTTGAAAGGCTAGAAAAGGTTTTATAAAATTAAAAAAATAAAAGGTCCGTTGAGCACTTTATGGTTATGTCATAATAGATCCGAACTCTTGCCCTGGAGGTTGGTGTACTTTTTTTGGACATGCTTTTTTTGCTCTTCGCTTTTTCTTCAGACACATTTGGCATGGTGCTAGAACCTTGTTCTGGGATGTTTTTGCTGGTATTGACCCAGATTTAGGGTCTGATAAATGGATTTATAGTTGTCATATTTGATTTCCTCACCTCCTAATTATTTTGAAATAGTTATGGATCAGCATTTATGGTTATCAATATTTTCCCATTGCTTCACTGCTCAACCATAAAATCCTCCTCTATATGGTTTATACATCCACGATCATCTTGACTTCATATTGAGGGAATTTGATTCTTTACTAGTTGCATATTGGGCTTTGCCTTATAAACCTTGGAAATTTGGTTGCTTCCTGGAATAATCCCATTTGTAGAGAAGTGGTGCTGTTTTTGTACTGCTATATATCAAGACTTTGGTTTATTCAATTCCTCATTGAGGTCAATTAGATTGTGTTACTTGTGATGTGTAGCATAACTTTAACTTTAACCTAGTTGACCTCTTTGGAGATACTTTGATTCCTTTTCTTTTTTCTTTTTAATTTTAATTTTTACCTTTTTAATATCATTGTTATAAATAAGTGCTGCTGTAGAGATTTGTATTACTCTACATAAACAATCCTCCTTTCACTAGCATGTATGGTTTCCAAATATTTAAAATTTCCCTCCAGATGTTGTGTAGTATAATTTATATTGTTCTTATATATGTATTCAGCAATTGCCAGTTGGAGTGCTATTAGCCCTTTGCCAACTTTTTCAATATATCTTCTGCATAAATATGAACAACTTACCTTGAAATCTTCTGATCTTAAATGAACTTTATATATATATATATATATATATATATATATATATATATTTTTTTTTTTTCCCTTTTTCTTTCCAGTCCAGATGGAAAGGTCCTTGTATTTTTGTCTGCAAAAACTTCTGTGGACTCTGGAGCACATTCTGCAACAGACTCACTTCACAAAATTGATTGGCCCACCAATGGAAAATTATCCTCTCAAAAAATTGTTGATGTGGTGAGTGCTTCTTTTTTTATTATTTATATCTGAAAGTAATCAATCTCATTGACTGATTGAAACCTATTTGTTGAGTGCATTCTTTTGTTTCTCTGAATGCATGTGCAAGTTGTGAAATTTTATTTTGCTAATGAGCCTGTGCAAATAGGCATTTGCTTCCTTAACTTATAACTTTCTGAGTGCAAGTTTTGAAATATAACTACATATTTTTGTTTGCTTACTTGCCTCACTTGTTTCTGCTTTTTTTAGTGATAAAATTGAGCAAAAACATAAATTATGTTGATAGTTCTGAAAGATTTGGAATGCATATATGTATGTATATAGGACACTGTTTTGACCTATGTAATTTTGCAGATTCCAGTAGTGCAGTGTGCAGAGGATGATTTCTTCCCAGGGCTTTATTCTTCAAGTATCCTAAGTAATCCATGGCTTTCCGATGGATGCACTATGATTCTATCTTCAATCTGGGGCAGCAGTCAAGTGATAATTTCTGTGAATGTCTTGAGGTAACTAAACGATTTATCTCTTTCTTACTTGAAATCTTTTTCATAAGCTCAACTCATGTTATGATTATTAATTACAGCGGAGAGTTGATTCGCGTTAGCCCAACTGAATCAAACTTTACATGGAATGTTCTTACACTGGATGGGGATGATATTATTGCCGGTACACCAAGTTTCTGATCTTTATGCGTTCTACCTCTTATTGAAGCAAAGAAAATTGAACTAAACTTCTTGCTCTTTCATCATTTCAAGTGTCTAGCAGTCCAGTTGATATTCCTCAAATCAATTACGGTTATCTTGTTCAGAACGAAAGTAAGAATGGTGCATGGAATTGGTTAAATGTATCAAACCCCATATACAGATGCTCCGACAAGGTTTATTCCTTTAGTTTTGTAACATATTAGATGAATGTATGCGAAGGATTAGGGTTATCCTGAAATTCTTATACTAGAATAACGAAGCCTCTTCTTGGTGCAGGTTAGATCTTTGCTTTCGTCTCTTAAATTCAATATTATGCAAATTCCAGTCAAGGATGTCTCTGATAACCTAACAAAAGGTATTACATTGGAAGTTTGGTTGATAAAAAACATAATTATTCTATATTTAATACTATGCCTGAATAAGGTTAGTTGGACATAGTGATGTATCTTATTGATGGCCTAATGCATTCAGCTTACTTTAGACTTGAACATCAGTACTGATGTCTCCTAATATTGGATCAGTTTATATGCTTACGATGATCATAAAGTTGGAAAAGTTGCTTGAGTTTTGGAATAGAGCCCATTAAAAAAGAAGAAAAGAAATCTCTTCTTACGTGCATTTACTTACTGTTTCTAGTTCATTTTTTTACTATATAGCCCTAGGAACTTTTAAAGGAAGATGTTGAAGCCTGTAACTTGCAATTTACTTATATAAGCCAGAGCTGGAGGTTGTACTTAGTAGAATGATAATGAAATTTAGGGACTCAGGAGGTTGGATATCATTAAATCATCTAAAGACATAATTCAGGCATTAGGATAATTCTAAAGGATCTGCTCTAGTATTGTACAGATGCAACATTTTGATACCTAAATTTTTGAGCGGTAAATTATATATAAAGTTTTTGGTATTCTACGTGGCAACATTTGAATCTTTTATGTAAATACTTGTGTGAACATGATTTTTAATGTGTTTAATTCATAACAGGCGCCAAGAAACCCTTTGAAGCTATATTCGTCTCTTCCAATTTTAAGAGAGAGAATGCATTTGATCCACTGATTGTAGTCCTTCATGGGGGTCCACATTCTGTCTCATTGTCAAGCTTTTCAAAGTCTTTGGCTTTTCTCTCTTCAATTGGCTACAGCTTGCTGATTGTAAATTACAGGTAAGTGGAACTTTACCTTATTTAAATTAGTTACAGTCTAAATCTCAAGCTATATATGCTCTCTCTTGCTAGGCCATGTTTCACGTCACTCACAGAAACTGCTTGACCCTGATATATAAATTCTTTTTCTCTTCCATGCAACCTGTCCGTTAAAGAAAGCAAAGAAAAAATGGATGCAGTTTAAAGGACAGAATGGGGAAGTGCTATTTTTCTGTGTGAAGGGAAGAAATATGATTACTTAGGATAACATGGATCAAACCAGGGTGCATAGATTACTATCTGATCTAGAATAGGATCATCGTTTTGGATTACTATTAGCATTTGAAAATCGAACAAGTTTAAAGGGATTTCAACAAATATTTTTGACAAATATTATTGAGAATAAAGGCTCCCTTTGTGAAAATTCTCTTTTAAATATAATATAATTAACAAATGGCTGATGTTAATTTTCGTTCAAGCTTTTCCTAACATGATATTTAACCTCAGAGGTTCTTTGGGATTTGGGGAGGAAGCACTGCAATCTCTTCCAGGGAAAGTTGGGTCTCAGGTGCTTATTCTCAATCTAGTTTTTCTTTGCACAGTTTGTGTAGTTCCTTCCTTCTAGTAGCAAATGATTTTCTCGAGTAAGTTCTGTAAATGGTTTGCTTTTAATTGTTTGTCCTAATCTCTTGGCTGATCATGCACAGGATGTTAATGATGTACTTACAGCTATAGATCATGTTGTTGAGATGGGACTTGCTAGTCCATCTAAAATATCTGTGCTTGGTGGCTCCCATGGTGGCTTTCTAACTACTCACTTAATTGGTCAGGTGTGTTAATCTTTCTATTCTGACAGTTCAGATGTGTCCTTGTGTTTAGGTGTTCTTTAGTACTCTGGACTTATGAATGGACAGTGATATACTCAAAATATATCTAACTCAATATATATATATATATATTTAACTATTTACAGGCACCAGATAAGTTTGTTGCAGCTGCTACAAGGAATCCTGTTTGTAACCTTGCACTGATGGTTGGTACGACAGATATCCCTGACTGGTGCTACGTGGAATCTTATGGAAGCAAGGGGAAAGATAGCTTTACAGAATCACCTGCACCTGAGCATTTGACTCTATTTCACAGCAAGTCTCCTATATCTCACATCTTAAAGGTATGCGGACCACTCTCTATCACTAATTTTGGTTGTTGATTCAGGAAAGTTTTGACATTAGCACGAGAATGGAGAGTCAGATTCTATTCAGTAGTATACATGCAAATAAAACTCACTACAACAGAGCCTTGTCTAACAGCTATTTCAGCATTGATAGCTCGAGAGGATCATGCAAGCATTTCATCTTATGGACATCTTTGCTTTATTATTATTATTATTTTCCTTGAAACCAACTGAAGAATACTAGAGTTAAGTTGGTGACAATAACCTATGTGTTCTGTGTTGCGTGCCATTGACACTTGTTGCTTGGCATGCTTAATTGGTCTTGCATTCTTACGAGGGAAGGAAAAAAATTGCCAGCTTGTTTTGCGAAGAATCACAAGTTTTAAATTGGTGCTTGCTATTTATATTGAATTAAGGGCTGAACTTCATCTCTGGTGATCTCTACAGGTTAAAACACCAACAATCTTTCTTTTAGGTGCTCAGGATCTTCGTGTTCCAGTTTCTAATGGCTTGCAAGTAAGATACTCTGTTACCCTTTTTAAGTATGATTTATGGTGAAAATATATTTAGTTTTATGTAGACAACTGCTTTTAGAGCTTAAATTATTACTTAATTACTCTATAACAAGGAGGAGGTAAAGAAACAAGTTTAATGGGAACATGTTCTTTCCATTTGTCCTTGGTTGTAGTTCTTTCTATTTTCACACACCACAAAACATCCGTCAATTTTGTGTACATAGTTACCAGATCGTCATATTATTACGCAATGAATGGTTTTGCTTTTGAAATATCCAGTATGCACGGGCTTTGAAGGAGAAAGGAGTCGAGACGAAAGTCATTGTGTTCCCCAACGATGTTCATGGAATTGAAAGGTAAAAATGTGTCCTACATGCTGCGGTGCTTTCTACTCAATATAAGCACAGCTCAATTTGAGGTTAATGCCACATTTGGTGCTAACTCTGATTCATTTTCCATTTATGCAGGCCGCAATCTGACTTTGAAAGCTTTCTCAATATTGGATTATGGTTCAAGAAGTACTGTAAATGAGCCAGCTTTTAAAAGCTTTAAACCTTGATTGTTAAAGCCACTTGAAGATCAAATCCACTTGTAAACAACAAATTCTTCTCCTTGAATGTGAAACTAACACTCTCAATAATACCAAGGTCTTCTGTTTGCTAATGTACCAGTATCGCGTTTGCTTTGAAAGAGTAAGTCGAACTTCTCGATAGAAATTATTATTGGAATAAAATTGTAATATAATTGTATGGTTAATTCAAAAACATGTAGAATCTAAAATAAGATGGAGAATTTATCGGTTTAAATTAGTCTTTTAACACAAAATTCACAACATATTAATAACGAATACTCGTGACATGCGATATATAACCATGCAGACTACAGAAATCGGCGCTATTTTATTTTGTGAAATAAGATAATATTTTTTACTTAAACGAATATTTTTGAAAATAAAAATATATTTTTTATCCGATTATATTTTAAATTAAATTAAAGTATTTTATACTCATATTTTAAACCGCTATTTTATGATTACAATATTATAATGATGCCTAATATGTTCCGAAACTTGCTATAGAATATCACGTTTTAGAGGCTACCCGGGGCGGCAAGCAGAACCCGTACAACAGTGTTAGCGTTAGCCAATCCTTAGCCGAACTCCGAGGAGGCGATATGCCAAATGAGTAAAAAACACTCCCCAGTAATCATAATTCAGATTTCTTCTTATCATTCTCAAACTTTACTTGTAGAAACAGGAACAGAAGGACATGTTTGTGAAGCTCCAGTCAGACACGGGTTATTTCCACCTTTTGTGTTCCACAAAAACCTCGCCATCCAACAGCATTGGAATTTCAGTTTCAGTTTCAGTTTCTCCGCTAGAACATAACGTAGGAAACATCAACAAGCGCAATCAAACATTGCTTCAGAGTTCTAATGTAGGAGTCAAGAAGCTTCATAAACATAACAACTATGATAAACCAAGTGTAGTGGTCCACGAACATGAGTCGAAGGAACATAGTTCCGATCAAAACCCAGTTAGGGAACGGAGAAAAAACACGAGGGTTGATGCTAGATCTTTTAGTAAAAGAAACCTTGGCGGTAGGTTTGGAGGAGCGAACGTTAATGGAGTGCAGGCCACGTGTTCGACGAAATGGGCATCTTATGGTGGGAGCATTCCGTTAATGTTACATGCTTTGGATACAATTAAAGATTTGGATGAGGCTTTAAAGCCATGGGCAGAGAAGATTAGTTGCAAAGAGAGAAGCATTATTTTGAAGGAGCAGTCAAGTTGGAAGAGAGCTTTGGAGATTTTTCAGTGGTTTAAGAAGAAAGGATGCTATGAGCTGAATGTGATTCACTATAATATCATGCTTAGGATTTTAGGCAAAGCTCAAAAGTGGAATTATGTTGAGGGTTTGTTGGATGAGATGAGCATTAAAGGTACTGCGCTAATTAATTCTTCTTATGGTACTTTGATTGACGTTTATAGCAAAAGTGGGCTCAAGGAAAAGGCACTTCGTTGGGTTGAAAGGATGAATGAACAAGGGATGGAGCCCGATGAGGTAACGATGGGAATTGTTGTACAAATGTATAAAAAGGCTGGGGAGTTTCAAAAGGCGGAGGAGTTTTTCAAGAAGTGGTCATCTGGACAATTGTCGAGGCTTGAAGGAACTGATAAAATGATGATTGGTAGAGAAAAGAGTGGATCACAGGGACAACGTTGTTTAAGCTCGTACACCTATAATACACTGATTGATACATATGGGAAGGCGGGGCAACTTAAAGAGGTTTCTGAAACTTTTGCTCAGATGCTCAGAGAAGGGATTGTTCCAACCACTGTGACTTTCAATACCATGATACACATTTATGGAAACCATGACCAATTAGGAGAAGTTGATTCGTTGATGAAGAAGATGAAGGAGCTTGAATGTCCTCCTGATACCAGAACATATAATATTCTCATTTTTCTACATGCTAAGCACGATAATATAAAGAGAGCAGCAAGCTACTTTTCTAAGATGAAGGAGGTGTGCCTTGAACCAGATATTGTGAGTTACCGCACTCTTTTGTATGCCTACTCAATAAGGCACATGGTTCGTGAAGCTGAAGAACTCATAGCAGAGATGGATAGTAAGGATATTGAGATTGATGAATATACCCAGTCAGCTTTGAATAGAATGTATATTGAATCTGGGATGTTGGAGAAGTCATGGTTATGGTTTAGAAGGTTTCATCTTGCTGGAAATATGAGTTCTGAGGGCTATTCAGCCAACATTGATGCATATGGGGAGCGTGGGCATGTTATGGAAGCTGAGAGAGTTTTCATTTGTTGTCAAGAACTGAAGAAGTTGACTGTTCTTGAGTTCAATGTGATGATAAAGGCATATGGGATGGGAAAGAATTATGATAAAGCATGTCAGTTGTTTGATAGCATGGAGAGTCATGGTGTAGTTCCAGACAATTGTAGCTATAATTCCCTTATACAAATTTTGGCCAGTGCTGACTTGCCACATATGGCAAAACCCTACCTGAGGAAAATGCAGGAGGCAGGACTGGTCAGTGATTGTGTCCCATATTGTGCTGTAATCTCAAGCTTTGTTAAGTTAGGGCAGTTGCAAATGGCAGAGGGGCTATATAAGGAGATGATTCAGTTTAATGTGGAGCCTGATGTTGTTGTCTTTGGTGTAATGATTAATGCCTTTGCAGATGTTGGAAGTGTTAAGGAAGCTATTATCTATGTCGATGCAATGAGAAGAGCCGGATTGCCTGCAAATGCTGTTATATACAACTCCTTGATTAAGCTGTATACCAAAGTTGGTTACCTAAAAGAAGCACAAGAAACTTACCAAATGCTTCAATCATTAGAGGTGCATCCTGATGTATACACTTCAAATTGTATGATTGACCTCTACAGTGAACGATCTATGGTTAGACAAGCAGAAGATATTTTTGAGAAATTGAAGAAAACAGGGGAGGCGAATGAATTTACATTTGCAATGATGTTGATTATGTACAAGCGAAATGGTAGGTTTGGAGAAGCCACTCGCATTGCAAAACAGATGAAAGAATTGGGAGTTATAACCAATCTATTGAGTTACAATAACGTGCTTGGGTTGTATGCAGTGGACGGCAGATTTAAGGAGGTTCTTGGAACTTTTAAGGAAATGGTTGATGCTGCCATTTACCCTGATGATTGTACATTCAAATCACTAGGAGCTGTTCTCATGAAATGTGGGGTACCAAAGCAAGCCATTAACAATTTGGAAATTAGGAGGAAGAAGGATACCGAGAGTGGTTTGCAGGCATGGATGTCGACACTCTCTTCTGTGGTTGGAGTGGATGATGATGATGATGATCCTTAGATATTTTCTCTGCAACCACCTATTTTAGGTGTGGAATCTCTGACTTGATGTACCATTTCACAGTTTGATAAGCTCAATCAATGAGTTGGCATACAGTTTTGATTGGAACTCCTCCCAGATGTATAGCAGCAACTCTAGGGTAGTAATCCCTGTCCGTGAGGGTATTAGCAGTTGCAGATTATGTATCCATTCGAAAAAACTAGGATTAGGGTCCTAAAACATCCGTTTGCCAGTTTTAGTGGCTCCTGACTACAAGTTGTAGAATTTATGCTTTGTTAAGTTACGCTGAACATTATGTAAATCAATTTGTATTGCAAGTCCATATCATGAATAACAATATCCCTTATTTATGTTTGTGAACTTGTAATAGTCTACCTAAACATTTTTAGCATGTCTACTGCACAAGCACGTGTGTGCAGWGTGGTTGCACACAAATATCCATATATCTTTATATTATGATGTTTCCTTTTAGCATCATCCTTGATTCGTCTGGAGGACTTGCAACATTTACTTGGGACCTCTTATCTTATATTCGTAGCAATTGTTGATTTCAGTATGTTTCACCTTTAAAAATAGCTGCCTTCATTTTATAAAATAGTTGCCCTCAACCTTGGTGACTGGCATCAACTTACTATTGAGATCCAGCCGCTCATTATAAGAAGTTGTGATTTCCAGATCCAAGCGGCTAGGAAGTGGGCTCTTATTTATAGAAGCAGATTAATCGCCAACGGTTTCCTCAGAGTTCTCCGTTAAGGTAGAGTTATCGTTGTTCCAGTAACTTGTAAGCCTATGGGTGGGCCTACGAATCAGGCAAGTTACTATTGGTAGGCCTAGAAATGAGGCAATTGTAGATCTCAGAACCTAATTACTACCTGATTACAGCAACAAGCGTGATATGTTCAAACAAAATCCTAAATCTGCTGTTTCCCACCCCAGCCAAATAATTAATTGGTAAAGTTTTCTATACGCACAACTTTAAGCTTCCCTAACCATATAATATTTCCTGATAATTTATATAACACTTGGTTGGTTCTGCCTGAGTTGGTTCTTAAGTTTTTTCCAAGATATTGCACTTGGTCAGTTTCCTAAGAATAACACTTGGTTCTTAAGTTTGTTCCAAGATATTGCACTTGGTCAGTTTCTTCATGCTTAGTTCTTAAGTTTATTCCAAGATATTGCACCTGGTCGGTTTCTTCATGCTTAGGCAGGATCTCCATCTCCTGTACTTAGGCTGGCCCAAGATCAGGATCTCCATCTCCGCACCTGTATCTTGTATGGTAAATCTTTAGCCGCAATTAACCAAACAAAGAGTACATCATAGAAAGTTTGGGGTGGCAAACTTTTTGCATAAACCAAAACCAAGAGAACATAATGCAAAAAGTTAGGGGAAAACTGAGAGCTTGTATCATTATTTAGACTTCACAGTTTGTAGATGAAAACTTGAAGTTTGACATAAGTTTGTTTACAATCATTTGTGCTCCATAAGTAGAGTTTAGACTATCTACTTATGGAAATACCTCCATTTTTGGAGCATCGAACATTCATAGCACAATTATTTTTCATCGATAGCATACGCGCAGATGATAAAGAAACAAACAGAAACTTTATTGGACTAAAGCCACTACACTAAAATAAATAAAAATTTAATTTACAAGATCAAGATCAAACCAAAACAAGTCAGAAACCAGAATCCACCTACGACACTTATAAATAAATCTAAACTCATATACAAGATCAGTTCACCGGAAATGATTTCCCCTAACATCCAACAACCCAGTTCACCGTTTCTCTACATGACAATCACATCTTTTTTATGCCATGAAAGAACAATATCCTCAAGCCCCGCCTGCAAATCCTTCCAATGAACCTCTTCAAACTCCATCGCACCACTATCACAACCATAAGTAACCTTCATTTCGACTAACAACATCTCTGGTGCAATTTCCAACACTTTAACAACCAACACCATCTTCCCTTGCTTTCCCAACCCTATAACACCTCCACACTTCCCCCTCTCCACTCTATACCCCATCCTTTCACCAAGATCCCTCACTTTCTCCACCACTCTTTCCACCTTCTCCGTAGTTGTGAATCTCTTTTCCATCTTCCTCTTCGCCTCAAACAGCCCTGACAAATCCAATCCTGACGAAAAAGAGATGATATCAAATGCATTCATTTGAGCCATCCCCGAAATCATGTCATAATTACTATCTTTGCCTAACAGTAATTCTGACTCAAAAAAACTGCTTTCTTGTTCTGACTTCAGCTGCAATGATCTCTTGAACCAGGAAAGGTTCATTAAGGCTTCCATGCTCATTCTTGTATTGGGATTCGGATCAAGCAGCTGAAAGATAATGGATCTTGCTTGCCTAGATATCCAAGATGGGAACTGATATTCTCTTCGTTGAATCTTCTTGTACATGGCTATCAGATTACTATCATCAAACGGCAAATAACCTGCAAGCAACACATATAATATAACCCCACAAGACCATGCATCCGCTTTCGCTCCATCATAACCACGCCGAGCCACGACCTCCGGAGCCGTGTAGGCCGGCGTCCCACAAGCCGTATGGAGTAGTCCGTTCTTGAGCTGCTCCGGCAAAGCGGACAGCCCAAAGTCAGAAACTTTCAAGTTACCATCTTGATCAAGGAGAAGATTCTGTGGCTTCACGTCACGGTGAGCGACCCCGTTTTGGTGGCAGAAACGAAGGGCGGAGACGAGCTGCTGAAAGTAGCGGCGAGCGGTGGGTTCATTAAGCCGTCCACGGCGCAAAACCTTGGAGAATAACTCACCCCCGGAGGCTAATTCCATGACGAGGTAGATCTTGGTCTTGGTGGCCATGACTTCGTGGATTTTGAGGACGTTAGGATGGTGGTGAAGGCGACGCATGGCCGAAACTTCCCTGACAATCCGTGCCTCCATATTGGGATCAAGATTTGCATTCTTATTAATAATCTTAACGGCGACGAGGGTGTTGTCGACGACAGAGCGAGCCTGATGGACCTTGGCGAAACTGCCGCGGCCGAGGAGGCGGCCCATTTGATATTTGTTGAGAAGCGTGGGGGTGGAGGTGGCCGTGGGGGTGGCCGTGGGGGTGGCGGTGGGAGTAGGTGTGAGGAGGTGAGCCCCTGGTTCCATGACTGGCTCTCGTGGGCTAGAGAAGAGAGGGCAGGGGGTGTGACCACCACAACACACACAAACCCAAGAAGAGACCCACGGGACAGGAGGTGAACTCCCGCTTTTCAGGTTTATATACTTGGAGAGGGTAGAGCTTTTCTCGGTTTCTAGTTGTGTTCTGTCTGTCATTGTTCCAATCCTCTTTTTACTCTTTTGCCCTTACCCTTTCTTCCTCTTGCCAAGCGTTGTACGCGGGTCAATTCTTTTACTTTTGACTTTCTCTTTCTCTTTCTTTTTAATTTCAGAAAAAAAATGTAAAAAATAAAAAAAATTAGCCACCACTGTAATTTTTTTTAAAAATATTTAGTCATATGATTTTTTGAATTTTGATCATCATAAACCGGTATAAAGTAGACATTATATTTAATACATTTATTTCTATTTATCTCACATTTTCAAAATAGTAATTTTATGTTGTTAATTGATTTTTATAAAATATTTTTTATTTTTTAAAAATCTTTCTTTAGAAAATTAACTAAGAAATTAAGTAATTTAAAAAATTAAAAATTAAAAATAATTAAAAATATAAATTCTATAGATAAACTTGTTTTAGGGTTTGAGCTGTATTTCAATATAAAATGTATACCGCATAAACACGATAACTCAATTATTAATTTTAAATGTTCAAGCTATTTAGAGTTAATTTTTTATTTAATTTTATACAATATTTAACAGCAGTTGATTTTTCTAATTTAAGGATGAAAAAAACTATTGAGTTGCTTTTTCCCATCTATGGATTGTAATAAATTAACAGCTATCAATTAGTATATAAAATTAAATCACAAAAATTAAATTTCAATGACCTAACACATTTTTTAATTTTGGAATTTTTATCAACTAAACCTTATTCAACCGAGTAAAACTCAATCCCATAAATTCAATTATATATTAAATAAAAATTGTATCAAATTATAATATGCATGAGAAAAACTCAATTGTTAGTTTTTAAATTTACAAATTTTGTCAACCAAACCTTACTCAACCCAGTATGAGAAAAACTCAATCCCATAAATTCAATTATATATTCAATAAAAACTGTATGAAATTACTAAAAAATTGTATAATATATATTATTCATATTATAATATACATGGACCTCCACAAATACTAACTTATATTATAATATTCATAAAATAAATAAATAAAATATTGCGTTCACAAATAGACGGTAGGGGAGAGAGCTGTATGTAAAGCTAAACAGCTTCAATCAGAGAACGCTCAATTTTCTCGAAGTGGGTCATTGTCAATTCTCTTTTCTCTCCAAGTTGCAGACTTGAATTATTTATGCATGAAATTATATGTATCGTGAAAAGAAAGATCATACAAAGATGAGATTTATGGTGAAAACTACTTCCACTAATGACAAGATAATTATTTACGCATATAGAAATAGAATTCAAAG
>JANLJB010003179.1:0-17372 GCA_026212285.1 Bursera cuneata
GATATATCATAAGCGTGTTTATGATATTTACCATGAGTTTTTATTGTAGCACCGTAAAAAATAATTAATAGTATTACAGTATTGGAGGGTCTGTATTAGTTTCAATTTAACGAGATGCTAGTCTTAACTAAAAAATTTTGTAAGGGATTGAGAGTAAATATCCCAAAAAATAACATTATCAACCAGTCTATCTGGTGCTCATCTTTACAGGCACTAATTGGCCATGAAAAATGTAGGGACATGGTCAGTACAAGTAACACATACGACCACGACACATGAGAAACAGCAAACCAAGAGACACAAAAAAAGAAGAAGGAGATTATAATTAAAAAAATTCATCATAAATTGTGATCAGTAACCTTCTCTTTTGCTTTCTGTGGTCTACATTTAATGAACACTACAAGTAACTTCACCGGGAGAAGATTCCAGAGCTTTCATGAATGAAAATCCCAAGTTTCCCAAACCAAATAGGTTAAGTGATGTCCCTCCGGAGAGATTTTTTTCGAATTTCATTTAAGAAAAAAAAAATGGGAGATTTTTCCTCCTCAAAATTTAAGAAATTTTCGCAAATATCCAATAATTGCTTATTTTTGTCTTTACTTTCACAATTTATTACTATATCAGGAGAATCTAAGAAAAACATGATCAAAATTATAAGGATGATTTATATATTAAAAATTTAAATATCATAATTATTTTTGATAATTAGATAACTAGATAGATCTTTTTACCAATCGAATAATATAATTAGACAACTTAAAACGTGATAACCAAAAGAAATGTCTAGTTATCAATAAGTGGTAGTTGACATCTAAATTTTTAAAAAATATTATTATTTTTTAAAGACCTATAATTTTAGTTATTTTTATAATTAACCTTAATATCCATTATTCAAGGGTAGAATAAGACTTCTATTGAATAATAGAAACAAAAGGGGAGAAATGTTATTTCATGAAACCTCGGGAAGTCATTTGGCTTTTGGCTTAGAAAGTCGAAATATTTGGCAAATATAAATAAATTGTGTTGATAATAGGCAAACAACACAATTGGCTTCAGCTCAGAATCTCAGTTGAGGTGATGATATTGAACATGGCATTCACGTCCCTTGGAGTTGGACCAACCAAGCTCCTTTGTAAACCTCAATCTACTGCATATCCCATCTTCCAAAATTCTTCAAAGCCTCCGCCAGCAGCAGCAGCTTCTTCAAGAGGGTTGTGCGTTGGATATGTCAAGGCAAGCCTTAGCTCTCTCAAGGGTGGTGGTGCTGGTGTTCTAGAGCGGCCCACTTATGATCAGTCTCAGCCTGACTCTTTCACACAAGTGTTGGAAGGTAATGAAATTTGTTTATTTAATTACCCTTCAATCTATTTCTTCTGTTCGAAGAAGGTTTTTTTTTTTTTTTTTAATAAATGTTTCTTGCTTAATTTTCTTCTTAATTTTGGTGATGTTGTTGCTTCTCTTGCCATTTTAATCAGTATATCTGGGATGCTTAACAGCTTAAGGGTCATTAGGTTTGTGATGCGGAAATTGATAATTCTTTGAAAATCTAACCAAAAATTAAGATGTAATTTAGAGTTTTTTTTAATTATTATTATTATTATTAATTTTTCTAATTTTTAAAGACAATCTTAGAGAAAACATTAAAAACAATTTTTTTATTGTACTATGATACTATGTTTTAAATTAATTTTAAGAGTTATATTCAAAAACTGATTTTGAAAACCTTATTTTAAATATTCAGTTATTATATATACATATCCAGGAGTGATGATTTTCCTGCTCTTGAATCATTATGTTGGTTCTAAAGGACTCAATCTCAATATGGTTTATCATGTTGTTCTTGAAGAGAAGTTTTATTCAACAAAAGATGATGCTCAAAAAGTCTGGAGATGGATGTCAAATTGAAATAAAATAATGGGAGTGTATAGTTGAGACTTGAGACAAGTTCTTGCTATTGGGTTCTTACACTTGATATATTTGTTGTTGTTGTCTTTTTTTTTTTTTGTTGATTTGAGGGATGTGATTACAGCTTTTCCTTATCCTTATATTATTGTTGTTTCAATACACAGGAGGAGATATTGGAAGGGTGAGGGATAAGAAACGCATTGGTAGTGGAGATAACTATAGAGTTCTGCTAATTGATGATCTCCGCCATACCGAGAAGTTAGGTAGGTGATACCATCCTCGATCTTATGGAAAAATATATCTTTTGTGCGTTCTGATAAACATTTGTTTGATTAATAAGAGAATATGTGCATACATGATTGTTGATGATATACTTTCTCATTGGTCGAATGTACGTGTGCTGGATGCACGAAAGTCTTTCTTCTGTCTCATATATGTATTCATGTTCATGGTAGGGATTTGTTATTCATTTATCTTTGTTTGTGACTCTTCTCTTGTAGTTGTCAAGGTCTTGCCCCAAGTGGTTCCATCTGTTACACCAGATGATGCAAGAAAACTGTTCCATGAGTCTAGGGAAAATGGAATGGCAGTTGTCATTGTTACAGTCAAGGTATGTTAATTTCTTCTCCTTCACTAGTTCTCTCATCCTTTGCTCTAAAGTCTTAGCTATATTGTGTGCTCGATAAACGAGAACCCAAACATATAACACATGTACTAATGTGAAAGACCCGTTAAGATATCATTGAGTTTGAACTGTTAGTAGTCTCCTATTCTTTAGGCACTTGATTGTTTAGTTTTTATTAAGTTCAATAGGAAGAGTTAGTCGTTAGTGGCTGCATTACCTAGTCAATTGGAAGAGATATGGGTAGTGGCTGCACGTTCCTAAGGTCATGCATGTAGCCGTAGGACTTTTGCTCTATATAAAGAGCAGCTAGTTGTGAGTCATAATGCAGAGTTGAGTTAATAAACTATCAGTTTACCTCTTTAATTTCTTTTATCAAGACCTTTGTTGTTTGGTTGCACAAATGC
This sequence comes from Bursera cuneata, assembly GCA_026212285.1. Taxonomy (NCBI): domain Eukaryota; kingdom Viridiplantae; phylum Streptophyta; class Magnoliopsida; order Sapindales; family Burseraceae; genus Bursera; species Bursera cuneata. Next base: position 2,935 of record JANLJB010003179.1, read on the forward strand.
CAAGCTTAACCAATACTTTTCTGCATTTGTAACGACAACAAGATTTTGTTGATTTAAGTCTAGAATAGATTATGACATTAATCTTTATCTTGGTTGATAGGAGCACGCGGAGTTTTATGCCCAAATGATGGTACGTGGGGGATTAAGGTCTACAATTGAGCCAGATTCAGAGTATTTTGCGAGCTGATAGACCATGAGTACATGGAAAACAATTTCATCAAAAATTTTGCAGGTTGAAATTTTTTTTGATTTGGAGTTATTCACATAGAGAAACAAATTATGAGTTGAGAATTAGAGAACTTTCCATGAATGATTTTGAGGAATGGAGTATAAATGTAGAATATATATATATATATATATATATATATATGCTTGTAGNTTCCATGAATGATTTTGAGGAATGGAGTATAAATGTAGAATATATATATATATATATATATATATATATATGCTTGTAGCTTTGATAGACAAGTTTTGTTAGTTATGATGTAACCAAATTCTACAACTTTTGGTATTATAGTTGATTATATTCAGTAAAAACAATTAAATATATCGTGTGGATAAGATTGTCAATAAAATTATGCGAGATTTTGAAGTTCATAGGACTTCTTTATTTTGTTTAATTTGAAACAAGTGGATTTGATTTACCATTCAAGCTTGGAAGAATGATTAAGCTTTCTATAACTTAAGATCATGATTTGTTTGTGTAAATTTAAATAATTTAAAGGGGATTTGGTAAAGGGCATTTATTAGAAAGTGTTATCGTGGGACAAGTTTCTATGTCAAAATGCCAATTTATCTGAATTTGTAATATATATATATATATATATATAATTTTTTTGACTTAATTTTTTATACTATTGATTTACTATAATCTATGGATGGGAAAGAAAAGTTAAAATGTGGTTTTTTTTTTCTTACCAATTTTATAGCTCTTTTCACTATTAGATTAGATCAATAGCTATCAAATAGCGTAAAATTAAGTCCAAATAGTCTGAGATATATATATGTGACATATTAATATGTCAATGTTAAACAGTTTGTTAAACGTTTGTCGAAGTGTCTAACGGTACTCAACAAACCTTTAATAACGTGTCTAATTGTCAAGATCTTTTGCACAACTTGATTAAAAAAAAAAGTGAAATTTTAGAGTTAGTGATGGTTTTTAGAGGCTATAATTTTTCAGGTACGGATAAAAATTTTGACTNCTTTTGCACAACTTGATTAAAAAAAAAAAGTGAAATTTTAGAGTTAGTGATGGTTTTTAGAGGCTATAATTTTTCAGGTACGGATAAAAATTTTGACTAATAACTTAAAAATGAAGATGAGTTATAAACGCTATTACATAATTAAAGAAATAATAGATTTGTTAGGAAATAATAACCTTTTACATATGGCTATTTCTAAAATAGCAAATTTTTAAAACCGGCAACGGTTTTTAGAGGCTCTTCTTTGTCTAAGATGTTCAAATTTTGTGACTAATGACTTAAAAATGAAGTTGAGTGGTAGAAGCTTTCTTAGAATTGAAGAAATAAGAGATTTCTTAAGCAATATGAGTCTTTTATGTATGGCCAACTCTAAAAAAGCCAATTTTCAGAGTTGGGGATTGTTTTTAAAGCTATACTTTTCTAAGATAACTAAAACTTTTAACTAATGACTTGAAGCTGAGTTGTAGAAGCTGTTATAGAATTGAAGAAATAATAGATTTTGTTAGGAAATAACAACCTTTTATATGTGACCATCCCTAAAAAAGCCAAGTTTCAGAGCCAGAGATGATTTTAAAAGGCTACTTACTTTATCTAAGGTGGCTAAATTTTGTGACTAATAACTTAAAAAATGAAGTGGAGTGATGGAAGCTATCATAGGATTGTAGAAATAATATATATATATATTTTTAAGCAATAAAAGCTTTTTATATTGAAAAAAAACCAAGTTCTAAATTTAGTGATCGTTTTTAGAGACTGTCGTTCATCCAAGGTAACTCAAACTTTTAACCAATGACTTAGAAAAAAAAGTTGGAGTTGTAGAAGCTATTAGAGAATAAGGAAATAATAGGTTTATTTTTAAGTAATATGGGGCTTTTATATATGAGTAGCTCTAAAGCTATATTTTATCTACGATGGCTAAATTTTTTACAAATGGCTTAAAAATGAAGTTGGGTTATAGAATCTATCATTTGATTGAAAAAAAATGATAAATTTACCTCAAGAAAAAATGATAAATTTTTTTAAGAGCTGTTGATGGGTTTTAGAGGCTATACTTTGCCTAAGTTGACCAAATCTTTTGACTGATGGCTTTAAAATGCTTCTAAGTTATAGAAGCTATTATAGGGAATGAAGAAATAATATATATATATATATATATATTTTTAAGGAAATAGCAACCTTTTTCATTTGATCAATTCTTTAAAAAAAAAACTAATTTTTAGAGGTTTTTATTTTGTCTGAGATGGCTAAATTTTTTGACTAATAAATGAAAAATGAAGAGTGAGTCGTAGAAGCTATGTATGACTGAAGAAATAATAAGTTTTATTTTTTTTAAGAAATAGTAACCTTTTATATATGATTAGGTCTAAAAAAATAATTTTTTAGAGTTGGTCGATGGTTTTTAGAGTTTCTATTTTGTTTAATAAGATGGATAAATTTTTATGATTAATGATTTAAAGAAAGAAGTTGAGAGGTAAAAGCTATAATAAGACTTGGAAATTAATGAAAAATTTCAACTTAAAGAACTCATATAAAATCTTAAAAAAAAAAAGGAAGGTAATTTTAACTCTGAAATATTAATTTAAATATTAAAAAAGTAAATTAAAAGTTTGGACAGGATTGTCATATTTGAAGATTGCTTTCAATAAATTGGGCGAAATATTTTGACGGGGACGTCCCTTTTTTAATATCACGTAGACCCTGCTAGTTATTAAGACTAAAGCGCACCCTGAAAGAAAAAAAAAAAAGTTTAAAAGCCCATCACGACGATGATAATTGAAAAAGGCCCACTCATTTTCGCCTTTTTGGACTTCCCAAAACCCGTTTTTCGAAGAAGAAATCAGCAGATCAGAGAGGCTAGTAGTGGAGTGGCGGCTTTCCTTCGTTTTGTTACTTTGCATTCTCATCTTCTTCATCTTCGTCTCCACCTTCTACAGGTAAGAGTTGGCTTATTTTCGTTTCCGTTTAGGGCTCAAATTCTAGGGTTTCTGGCCGTTGACTGGTCCAAAAGTTAGTTTCTATGAATTCATTCCTGGAGCTTTCGATCCGCGAATTCCAAATTTTTGCCCGTAAATTCAAATGATTTTTTTTATTAGATTGATTTGATTCAATTATTGTTTGTGTTCTGTTCTGTTCTGTTCCCTATCGTTGTGGAATGTATGCTCTGGTAAATGTTAAGATTAACTGTGTTATAAGTAACTGTGAGGTTATTTATTAGTTATTGCTTGCTTTTGTTTCGGTGTAGAGATTGGAGGTAGCTCTGTTAACTTTCACATCAATTGATGTGATTGGTTGCAATGGCGAGTTTCTCAGATAAAGCAGCCATTTCGAATGGGTCTATCTATGTTTGTAATTTGCCAGATGGGACTGATGAAAATATGTTGGCTGAATATTTTGGAACTATTGGGTTGCTAAAGGTAGGGAAATTTATCAGGTATTCTTTGAATTTTGCACTTGCTGCGTGTTTCTTTTTTTTTAGCATTCTTCGTTTTTAGAAAAGTTAGTAGTTGCATGTATTACTTAAGTGTATGCTGTGTGCTTTATAGAAAGACAAGCGAAATGGTCGACCAAAGATATGGTTGTATCGAGATAAAGTGACAAATGAACCTAAGGGAGACGCTACGGTTACGTATGAGGACCCACATGCTGCATTGGCTGCTGTTGAATGGTTCAACAACAAGGATTTTCATGGCAATATAATTGGAGTTTTTATTGCGGAGTCTAAGACCAAAGATGACCATGCCTATAACTCAGGTGCAGATACAACTGTCACTGATGATTTTGGTGCATTAGAGGAAAATTCTACAGATCTGAATGGGGCTGCTGGACGAGGTCGAGGCAGGGGTGATGCTTCAGGGAAAGCATGGCAACAGGAGGGAGACTGGATGTGTCCGAATACAAGGTCTGTGATGTGATATTGGTGAGCAGCTCCTTCTTGATCTTTTGTAGCCCTGTTTTAGTGTTCACTATATACCATGATTACCCTGCAATTAGCACCTCATGCTCTATGTGGTAGCAGTTGTACCAATGTAAATTTTGCATTTCGTGGTGTTTGCAATCGATGTGGAACTGCTCGACCTGCGGGTACATCTGGTGGTGGCACAAGAGCTGGTGGTCGTGGGAGAGGTCGTGGTGGCAATGACTCTGGGAACCCTGGCCGGCAAGTTGGTGCTTCTACAGGACTTTTTGGCCCTAATGATTGGTCTTGTCCCATGTAAGTCCTTTTTTTAAGCTGTATAATATCCTGATGTCATTTTGTGGTTGTTTGAATTCTGTTATTGAGTTGTCCCTGATTTTGTAATTGGAATTTCTTTAAAACTACTTTTAGCATAATTTCCATGTATGTTTGATTGCTCTATAGTATAGTTCTAAGGTAATTAAACTATTATATACTGGCTTAAAGTGTTTTCATTATATGTAGATGTAAATTTTCATTTACACATTTGTGTTTGTGTTATGTTTTCCTAGCATGCATGTATCTTATTTTTTCTTGTTGTATCTTTTATTTCTTATATATCTTGTGTAAGATTGTGAGATTTATGAAGTAAGACAAAATTTAGTTTTTACGGAGGTTATATTATTAATGTGGTTATAATTGCTGACTTATATTACAGTAATATGATCTCTTTTACGATTGTCAAATCTAGTACGCTTCTACCTTGCTATAATGCATTTGATGAATTTGAAGTTTCTTATGAGCATTGATAAGTGAACTAGTCAACTATTAACTGTAATATCTTTTATGTTGCTTCTTCCTCATGCACTAATCTTTCCTCTTTTTCTGCTTTTTTTTAGGTGTGGCAATATCAATTGGGCAAAGCGAACAAAGTGTAATATATGCAACACCAACAAACCTGGTCACAATGAGGGTGGTGTGAGGTATATATCGTTATTATTGTTTTTACTTTTTAATATAAGATCTAGGTGCTGATTAGTAAAGTCTCTTTGCTATTGTTCATTTGTAATTTTGGTCCTTGCTGGTTATATATTTATTTTAATTTTTGTTATTTAATCTTTTATAAGATAAAGGAATTCACTGTTAAATAGTGTTTTGCAAGTACGTAGAAATTTCCATGGTTCTTTTTAACTGTTTTGGTATGCTTGCATGATTTTCACCTCCCAGCTTCTCGGCAGAAGAGTATTTTGTGATTATAAAAGGGAGCTGCAATCTAGAAACTTTTGCTTGGTCTGTGCTTTAATTGTTATCAGAAGAAAACCTTAAACCTCGTTTCACTGTAGCTAGAGATTTGATGATTGGTAACTGTTACTGGTTCATTTGTTGTATTCTTTGGAGCTACACTTGTACGTTGCCCCTACAGAAGTTTAACCTATTATATTGTAAAGAATTAGAGTAAATGAGCTTGGATATGGATTCTTGGAATGCATATTTGGCAACAAAATTAGAGACATGGTCCTTTTCGAATTGTGCTCTTTCTGTTATAAGTAAATGGGTAATAAGTTTCATCTTTAACGTACCAGTTCCTTTATTAGCCTTCCTTTAATATCTTTAATGATTATCAAGCTTTTGTCATGATTGCAGTACTGTTGAGCTTTGTTTTAACTTGGTATCAGATTATGATGCAAATTAAAAAAATTTGGAAAAAATTGGAATTTGTTAAGAACATATGTAGTGAAGCTATTCTATAACATGTAGTAGCATTGTAGGGTGCATGAGATCATTTTATGTGCAATTTATGGGGATTATCCTGAGCTTTGTTATGGTGATTTGTGCTTGTAGTAATATCATCATGGTTTATTACTATCTTATAAAGCCGAAAATCATGTACAATCTCTGGGGTTATCCTGAGTACAACCTATGTTCATGGATGGTGGCAGACTGCTTTTATTCTTATTTTTATCCTAAAAGTTAGTTTCTTGGCACCAGGAAAAAAAAAAGGGAAGAAGATATGGAATTTGTTTTACAGAATATTTTCTTTAATCTTTATGCCATTTGAATGGATCAAATATTGTTTGAGGGTGACATATATATATGTTTTCTGAAAATATCATTCTTCTAGTTGTAGTCTCCATGAGGGAGTTAGAATTTTTTTCTGTATTCTCAGCTAGTCTAGGTCACTCTTCGTGGTGAGTGTGAAGATGCAGCTCTCCTAACCATGGTAATGGATGTCAAACCAGATGCATGAAATGAGGCATTGGCCAATGTGTAGCACTTATATTTTTACCTATTTTGATTACCACCATATGATATTAATATGTAGATTTAAACTGAGATATGTACCTAATCTCTTTTCTTTTATTTATTATTGTTATTTTTTATCACAATGTAGAAAGTCATAGATTGGCTCCTGCAAACAGATATAAGACATCAAGAGACTAACAACATAAACAGAAAGATAGTAGTTTTTGTGCCCTTGCCTGTCCATTCCATATAGGAAAATGTGTAAAACTTAAAAGTGAATACAAATGGTGGCCATTTAAAATTTAGTAATTCATGTTATGTCTTCTGTAAAATCTTTCCCCCTTCTAATAAATTACCTCATCACATTTTAAGATTAATTGCAATCTTTTTATTTTACTTTTTTATTCCAGGAAAGCAGCTATTGCGTATGCATTTTTATGTACTTTCGGTTATGATAATGATAATAAATTAGATTTCTTCTTTTTTGCAAATATGGTTATATTTTCCATTTGTATTTTTGAGTATCTCTTCAGAGTAAGACTGATAATTGTTATAAAAAAAATCTAAGCTTCTTATAGCTATTGTATTACTAAAATATATGTGTTTCTATTGCTGAACAGAGGAGGACGTGCTGGTGGTTACAAAGAACTCGATGAAGAGGAAATAGAGGAAACCAGGCGACGTCGGCGTGAGGCTGAAGAGGTAATATTTACTTCACTATCTGTTCTTGAAGATGCATAACATATGCTGGATTAAGAGTTTTTATGATCTATTTTCAGGATGATGGTGAGATGTATGATGAGTTTGGCAATCTCAAAAAAAAGTTCCGTGCTAAAACCCAACAAGCTGAAGCTGGACGGCTTCCAGGTGCTGGACGTGCAGGATGGGAGGTTGAGGAACTAGGTATTTTCAGTATTGTTGAACTAAATTGTTAAGTATCTTTATTTACATTTTAGGCATCAAAGTTATAAGAAAATTTAACTTGCGAACCAAGTAGTTTTGGCTCCTCTTCTCAAGGTTACACTTCTTAGCACTGCTCACTGGTAGTATCTAACAAAGTGATGGTTTCATCTGTTCTAACAGTGATTTAACTGGGGTCCATTACATTAAAGAATTATTGCTAGTAGAGTTCTTGTTTTGCCTTTGTCATACTCTGGAAAAAGTTAGCTTCAATAATTATTTGAACTTGTCTTCTACTTTGAAGTATGACGTAGGTAAAAATTAATTTAAGAGGTAAAGTCAAGTAGTTAGGTGTTTGCTTGTAAGAGTTTAATAGGTAAAATCAAGTTTATCTTTGTTAGTATTGGCTAAGAGTTTTGTGCATGTTTAATTTTGTTCAAGAGTAACTAGCAATGACATCTGTTAGCATCCTAATGATAATTATTCTTGTCTATACTAATTGGATTGGCTTTTTCAGAGGAAGTAATTTGCTTGTTTAATAAAATTAATTACTATGCAGGTGTTGTTGATAAAGAAGGGCGAGAGAGAAGCAGAGATAGAGGGAGGGAAAGGGATGACAGGGAAAGCAGCAAGAACAGGGAATATGATAGGGAGAGGCGCCGAAGTCGAAGCAGAGAGAGGGATAGGGGGAAAGATAGAGACCGAGATTATGACTATGATCGAGACAGAGAATATGGTCGAGACAGGGACCGTGATCGAGACAGAAGGTATCGTCACTGAGTTCAGAAGGATATTTATGAGGGTCCTGTAATCTTTGTCTTGGGATAGAAGTGGTAAATTTGACCTCATTTCTTGAGCTATCTTCAGTTCATCTTTATGGTGTATTTTCGTGGAAGTGTGTTCTGCGCTGTGATTTGATTTTTCTCGGAACGTGTACTGCTTGGATCAATTAGGGGAGGGGGTTGCTTGGTTGGAGAGCATACATGTGAACGTTTTAAACTAACTTAATTCTCACTCTACTTTAAATTTTGATATCTAAGAGTTGTTTTGAGCCATTTTCAGCTTTGGTTTCAATTTGTTATGTAGCCCTGGAAGTAATTCAGACTTCATGTTCCTTGAAACATACACAGAGCGTTTCAAAACTAACTTGATATCTTCCCTCTGAATTTCGACTTCCAGAGGGTTGCTTTGAGTTATCTTCCCTCTGATATCTTCCCTCTGGCATGGCGTCAAAGATGATGTAGAAACATGCATGATAACGATTCGTAGTATAATGAGATTTAATAATCTTACACATAAAAATTTGTATGTAACTTTTTGTGTATAATTTGATGTGTAATAACATTAATGGAGTGAATAGAACGTCAGCCCAATAAATATGGATGATGTGACAATAAAAGAATATGACGTATCAAGTTGTTTACAAAGATTTTATGTGTAGTGGTATTGCGTCAGCTCAGCTTTGCAGTCTGCCAGTCTCCAGTCTGCTCAAACTCCACAAGAAAGACCCACAATAACCACGAAAAAAGAGCTCTCTCTCTCACCGTCAGTTTCTTGGGTAATTTGTGTCTGCAGACTGCAATCAAAAGAAAAGCAAATGGGCATATTGGGCTTCGAAATTGTGATAAATAATTTCCAACAGCAGAGAAAGCTTACTATTCCTGATACTGTATTCCCTCACCTTATACAGGATACACTTTCACTTATCATGTGATCCTTTGCGCCTCCTAGTCTTACTCTCAGAGCCCGTCTAATTTGTTTAAAAATCGGATCAAAATTTACCTGCATATGGTGTTTCTTATAGGATGGAGAGGTGCTCAGGCTCAAAAACAAATGCTGGCATTCTCATGATTTCTTACTTTCATTTCCTGTGAATCCAATTTTCAAATGATAAATCCACTTTTAGTACTTCTGTCCAATTGAAAATATACAAATATATGTCACGAAACAAAAAAATTCAAGATCCGCAGATTTTATTGGACCGACTCATTTAGGTGGATTAACACTGCGTGATTCACACCTTCACATGTACATCTAACAAACAAGGAATAATTCTGTCAGATAATGGTGGATACGGATCACATAATGGGTCGCAATTCCAGATGATTTGTCAGCCTTTGTGCTTTCGCTTCACAATTTGTTTGGCAGTGAACATATGTCTTGCCAATTCTTAGACCCCATTGTACAGGAAAGAAGCCAGTGATTTGGTTTGTTTTATTTCCATGTGAAATGGGAAAAGAGAAAAATTCTTCAAACGCATTAGCTTCCAACAGAAAGTGACAAAAGCAATCAGTCACAACCAAATCCCATCAAAGCTGACTTCCCCCTTTCTCAATAAGAAAACTGTCCCCCATTGTGAAAGCTAAGTTTTTGTCTTTTAACATATCTTCTAATTGGATTTGAGTTCTAATGGAGTGCTTTTGTTTCAATATGAATGATGAGTGTTTTCATGTCACTACCAACAGCATTTGTTCTTCATAAACGCCAATCGCAGGTTGCTCCAAGCAGAAAATGGTTTCATTTGCTATTACATTATAACAAGTAAGCAAACAAGCATGGTGATTGTACATATCATTATCACCCTTTTGCAAAATTTAATTAATTAATTGATGTCGTGGAAAGTCTTGGGTTTAGGTCAAACATCCATTTATTAATTTTAATTAAGTCTTGTTATGCCTAGAGCATCTGATACTCTCCGAATAACAATGTGCAGCTTAATTGATTTATTATTGATCTCATATATTCTAAAGGCTAATTTTAATGGAAACCCTAGGATTTAATGACGTACAAAAACCCCTTGAGATTTACATAAAACATTACCGAATCCCGTATCATCCATTTCAGCCCCTTGAAACCAACCATCTAAGAGATTTTATGAAGATTTATGAAAACTTTTGTTGGGTTTATGATCATTATAGAAACTTGTCGACCGCTAACTTTTACCAATTTTCTTAACAATAAAAAGTTTTACGATAATTTTGACATATCTAGATGGTCAGTAATTCTTTATAATATATTTTCTTATAATGACTTTAAAAACAGTTGGAGGGTTTTTAACAATAGAGAGTTTCGTGATAATTTCGAGATATATAGATGATTAGTGAATGCTCTATCAAACCCAAGGGGGTTGAATAGAAGTTAGTGTATTAAAAAAATAGTAAAAAGTGATTTGGTCAAGAAGCCCCACGAGTGCCAACGGTAATGCATGCAACTGAACGGTGGATATAAAAATGGAAAAGACATGTTATTGGCAGTGTCTTAGGGCGGCATCACATTCACATTTCACATTTGTTAAATCATGTCAAAATTTCAACCTTAAAGAGCCTTTTGGGCGGCACCATGTTCTTTGAATTCTCCTTCAATCATCTCGGGCCCTTCTTCCACATGACATGTGCTTCTTTCAAGCACATGCTTCCTGCTCTCTTCTCCCCCTTTTTCTGTTTCTTTGGCCTCAAGATTTTTGACTAACTGTTCCTCATAACAACTATTTCAAGATTCCTATAATAGATCTGTTACTATTTATCATATTTTAAGATGGTGTATCTTCTCTTCAAATGTAATAAAAAGTGAAAAAAGTTTGTTTAGAACATTAAAACGAGATTAAATTAGTCCCAATTACTTTTCAAGATGGCGTCGAATAACAAAAGAGATAATGAACAAAGAAAAATGTCCTATAACTTTGGAAGAACGTAGAAGATGAGGTAGAATACGAAAGGAGATTAATGAAAGAAGACAAATATTTAATAGCTTCGAAAGAAAGAATCTATTGGAAGAAAATCTCATGTGCGATACCGTCGAGTAAAAAATCAAACTTTGTTTTACTTAAGCACTAATATGTAATTGAAATGATATATCACTATGACAAATCATTTAAGATGAAAATTTCAAATACCGTTTAGGATTAGGTACTATTGTTAAAGAGTAGGTTATATGTCAACTATTGAGGTAAACAATTTTTGTAAAAGAAGAATATATATAAGAATATTGGTTGTTGGTACAAAGTATTATAATGCATCCATGGTCAGCAATAAAGGGTTTGTGAATGCGGAACCTTTTTCTGCAGCAACCTGAAAAACAAATGTAGGTAGGAAACTTTTGATCTTGAATATTAAATAAGATTAGTTATAAACAGTTGCTGCTGACAATTATTAAAAGAAAATCTTGGGCATTATGACTCATGTGGCGTTCCCCAATGCGTATTTATTATTTAATCAATGCAATCATACATCAAAAATCAAACTTCAACAAAGGCTAAAGAGTTTGTGCAGGTGATGATCATTGGGGATCCAGCCGCAGCCATCACCCATGTGTTCAATTCCCTTTTCAAACTTTCCTTGAACAATAATAACATGCTTCACGAAACTTACTATTCTCAGCAGAACCTGTCGAGTAATTGAAAAAGTTTTTTATACCTCCATTGGTATTATATTACATGTATCATATTTCAGAAAATAACACAACCCTATTTGATGATGACCCAACTATTTTTTTTTTTCATTTGGTTTGCTTTTGAATAGACCAAAATCGACACAAATTGAACCGTGCACACCCCTAATTGACACAAAAGAGCTCTAAACTTCCATGTCAACATTCGGTGTCACTAGTCAGCCCTAGTTTTTATCTGGTGGAGTAGTCATATATGATTTAAGTACATTGGAATCAAAATGGTGGCAAAAGGATGCGTTTTCCTAAAATCCAAAGCCAGTACTATTGCATATAGCAGGAGAAGTCGAATATGAAATGGAGTTAGGTTTGGATTCTTTCTTTTTATCATTTTCCCACTTTCCATTGCCATGCCTTTTTGTGTTGAATTCAATTACTTATTTTACTATATCTGTGCAGACTTAGTCTCTTTTAGACAATTTCAGAGTGAAATGCTCTGCTTGTGACAACTGTCGTGATTTGGTTAGTTCCTCTTGTTCTCTTCTCCTTGTGCTCTTTGTCCACTCACTTCAAGAGTCCTTATAAACATGGTTACCACCCATTCATTCCTGCCCTGCACTCAATTTCTCCTCACACAGCTACTACACTACTTTGGTAACCAATGATCGACTCAACCAAAAACCCACCTCTCCTTCAACGTTTTGGACAGCTTTTGAGCCACCCGGATGAGATTTCTAGACTAAAATGTGGCGATCACCAAAGTGGGGTGATCATGGAAGAATGCCAACTTCCATTCATAGACCTCAGTGGCCTAAACAGTCATAATGAGAAGGAAAGGGCAGCCTGCGCTGCAGCTATTTGTAGAGCATCGTCAGAATGGGGATTCTTCCAAGTAGTAAACCATGGTATCAGCCCTGAGCTACTCAAGAAGATGAGGAGAGAGCAAAAGTTGCTGTTTCAATCATCCTTTGAAAAGAAAGCAACATGTGGGCTTCTCAACAATTCTTACAGGTGGGGCTCACCAACAGCTACTAGTCCCAAGCAGTTCAGCTGGTCTGAAGCTTTTCACATTCCTCTGACTAAAGTTTCAGAACAAGCCTGCTATGGAGAGTTCATCTCCTTAAGGTAATGACATAACATTAACATACTCGTTTACAATGGTACAAAACACTAGCTAATGTGCTGTCTCTTAGTAGTTTAATTGTGCTTTTGCCATACCAAACACAAGCTAATGGTGCCTACTTGTTGTATCAATAGGGAAGTGATGACAGAATTTGCAGCAGCAATGTCAAATCTAGCAAGGTTACTTGCAAGGATTCTGGCAGAGAATCTGAGCCAGAAAAGGGAATTGATTGGTGATATTTGTGATGAAAGCACGTGCTTTCTTCGGTTGAATCGCTATCCGGTCTGTCCCATATCTCCTGAGATTTTCGGATTAGTCCCCCACACTGACAGTGATTTCTTGACAATCCTTTGCCAAGATGAAGTTGGTGGACTTCAACTCATGAAGGATTCGAAATGGGTGGCGGTGAAACCTAATCAAGATGCTCTGATTGTCAACATTGGTGATCTTTTCCAGGTATAATTTTCCTTAAAAGTTTTTTATTCGGATAACCTCGTTGATTCTTTCCAGCGCTGCTTTATTGAAAATGTCTTTCCAACCACTTTCTCAATCAAACTAGACTCTAGTCTCTTTAAGAGTCTAGAGTCTGACTTACCTAATCCTACCCTATTCGAGATATTCTCTTTATCTCATAGTTTATTAGATATAAACAATCAAAATTTAAAATGATTTTACTATTATACCTCTTCAATAGCTCATTAGATGTAAGGTCTAGCACGATCTAGTACAGTCTAACATTGTCTAGTTTATGAGACTATATATTAGATTTATAAGTCATTAACAATAAACTACATAATCTAGCTTGATCTAGTATAGTTTAATCAAGTCATCTGTTATAATAAAAATATTATCAAATTTAGTTGTTTTATCTTAAATTTTAGCAGTGATTGTTTATGCCAACTAACTTATCAAAAAGACTAGTTTTGTCCTTCATCAATAGTATTCTGCCATTTCATGTTTGTCCATCATGCCAGAAGTCAAAGCAACTCTTTTTTTTTTTTAATATAAATATAAAAAGTCTTGTTCTTTAATACTTTTATTTATTTATTAGTTATATATTTATTATACCTACCTTCTGGTGCTGCAGGCATGGAGCAATGATGTTTACAAGAGCGTGGAGCACAAGGTGATGGCTAATGGCAAGATGGAAAGATATTCAATAGCTTACTTTCTCTGCCCCTCTTATGATACTTTGATTGGAAGTTGCATAGAACCTTCTGTTTATAGAAACTTCACCTTTGGAGAGTTCAGGAAACAAGTTCAAGAAGATGTAAAGAAAACAGGGAAGAAAGTGGGCCTTCCAAGATTCTTACTATAAGAAGAGAAAAGAAGCGAATGGATTCTGAGCATGAAAGGAATTAAACCCCATATTCAAAGCGAACTCAGCTCTTAAAAAAGAAATGAAATTCAAGGCAAAGACTAGGGGACTTCGCATCCTCAACCGTAACCACCATCAGTACCGTATACTTCCATATTTGTGCACCATTTGTATTTTACAGACACCCAAAATCATTAAGACAGAAAATACTATAACACACATCACGTATAACCAATGATATTGCTTACATTGTACTTATGAGAATAATATTATTTTGAGTCCAAGTGAGTATTCATTTATAAATTTTGTGTTTTTGTTTTTAAAATGATTCGATGATTTAAATTTTGAAAAAGATACGTGATTGATATT
>JANLJB010003179.1:17536-28643 GCA_026212285.1 Bursera cuneata
TTTTTTTTTTTTTGGAGGTTACCTAAACCTGAGAATTGATGAGAAAATAAATTACCCAACAAAGAAATTACTGGCAACCAACATAACAAAAAACAAGATAAACTGATCTTCTATGCAAACAAAAGTGCTAGCGGGGAAGAATAACCCAAGGAAGTAAAGAAATAGTAAGTTAAAATAAAGACCAAAATTTTTAAAATTCTAAGCAATAAGATGAAACTTCATTCTGTATAACATTGATTAGAAAGAAATCTCACCTCCAGGCTCCAAGAAGTGGAAATATTGTTATCATCTTGAGGTAAACACTTACTGACATACAAGAGATAATCTACACCAGATTTTCCAATGAATTGAAAGGAGGCTTAGAAGTTTAATTCCAAATTTTAGAGGATAAAAACATGAGTTAACTATATGGAAAAAAGAAGAAGAAGAAGAGTGAACCAGTTAAATGGGCAAACAATGTAGATTTAATTTTGTTGTGGAAACTTAGTCTAAACATAGAAGTCAAGATGGCAGCAGAATAGAGGATATCCTAAGACAGGCTTTCATCCTTTGATAGCCGTAACACTAAAAACAAGGTTTTAGGAGAAATCCTGACCATTCCAAAGTCAATGGCAGTAGCTTGGTGGGAAGCTTGCTCTGCAGCTGACAGTAAGTTGGTAACAAACCATAAATGAAGAAATTTGCAGGGCAGCTACCACATATGCAAATTGTTATCTATCAAGTAAGAGAAAAATAGAAAGCTTGGGGAAAAGCCCCTTGAATCTGACCAGAAAGATCTTATAAGATTTCACGATAATTCTGGTGCATGTCACGTATTTATGGTATGGTTAATGCAAACAAGAGAGAAATTATGCAAGCATGGAGGGTTATGTTTACTTGTGCTTTATAGCTTACGTACAGAGAGACATAACGAGACTGCAGATTCTTTTTCATCCCCGTGCAACAAAGTAGATACCAGGTTGAGATTATGAGCCCAACTAATGACGCTAACATTAGAAGCTGGAAATGGATAATAGCCTTCAATAGTAAATATTTCTCTGTTTAGAAAAACATTTTCAAGACAGATTTGTCTATGTAGTCATGTAATCTGCTATCTCTCTTACAGCTCCCCCGTACACAATCTTTAAGGTGCTCATCATATCCAAGTACAAATTTTCTTTGACGAGGTTAGGAAAATTCAGAGTCTTCAGATCCTAATAGAACCACATCAAGGTTCCCAAACCTCACTTTGTTAATCAAATTCATGCATTAGGTTTAAGCAAAATGCAGATAGAATGGATCCTACGCATCACCAAACAAAGAGGCAAAAGAGGCAACTTGAATGATTAATTAGAACACATTCCACATAATGCGGGAATGACATATGGCTTTGGAATGAACAACATCCCAGTCAGTCAAGTAGAGACCTCTATTTAAAAGAAAACTAAACATGCTTAAAAGTCCCTAAGATGTTATAGCTCCTTAGNCAACAGACACATGTGACAGCTAAGTAAAACCTTTTGAGTCTTTGATTCATTTTTCCACAAGGCAGGAAAACACTGATTTGGTGCATTAGATTTGAACTAAATCACATTGTGAAAATGTGTGCAAGATTAACAACTTCTCCTTTTCTCTGATATGGCTCCATATACAACATCTTTAAGACCATTGTTTAACAGAATCATTAAAATCTAGCCCGTGTAGCCATCAGGGTGAGATGCCAGGAACATTTGAGGGAAATTGCCACCAATAAAAGAGAAATTACACAAGCCTGATTACATTGAGGACATACGAAATCTGATGCCTTCAGGAGGATACATTTTCTTAGTCTTTCAGATCACCAATCAACAAACATCAGTGAAAAATTCCTGAAAATCTGATGCTTCAACAAATATTTTATGGTGCTAATGTTATTGAGGTACCGTCCTTAAAAAATCAAAGACAATCCCAAAGTGAGAAGACTTAGAAATAAGTGATTAATAGGATGTTCTTAAATTTGAAAAAGCTACATAAAATTTAACTTGAACACATGTCTACTTGTCATAACTAAATGAATATATTGGACTACAATTTCTGCAATTATTTCCTCACTTTCCCGCATTGCAAAATATAACAAACTTTGACACTAGTCAAAATTAACTTTAGTGCAGAGGATTGGAAACACAGTTATGCCATAGAGTTAGGATGATAAATATGGAACAAAACAGCAATTTAACTTGCAAAAGGTCAGCAAAACAGAAAACCAATTTAAACTTTCTTTAGAAAAATAATAACAAAAATCAGTATTCAATGTCATTTCAACAGAATATGTTATTACTGTACATAAATGCTACCCTACAATTTTGTAAAATGATCAATTAAAAGACAAGAGACAAACTGACCAACCAAGACAACTACTGGAAAATATGAATATANCAGGGTATGACAAGTGAACAATGGTTGACTAACTGACATACAAAATGACCTAATTATCTTAATATTCCTGCTTTGTGCTATTATATTTGAAAATCTTATTCAATCAAGGAACATTGCTACCTTGTCCTTGAGACTGCTCTTTGTTTTCTTCCAGGGTACCATTTCTTCACCTAAATCATTCTGACTCATCTGTCTAAACTCATAGGAAAACCGCTCACCAGTTGTAGTGAAATCAGTCTTCTTTTCTTTGTCTACAGCTTTCTTCAGCAAAGGACCCAAAAATAGGTCCAGCATGTCCTTTGCAGGATCTCCAGTTCCACTGGGAGAGAGCAAACCCTGTTCACTTGTCAAATTCATAGCTGCATCACAAAAGTCAGTTGTTCGATGACTAGGTGACTTATGGAAACTTTCAGGGACATTATTAGAACTCCTTAACTCATTTTCAGAAGTAGCTGCTAACATTTGCTTTTCTGATTCAAAATCTTTATCAGCTTCAACATACTGCACACAAATAATAGAGAAAAAAGATATTACAGGCAGGCCATGGCAATTGCACCTATCAAAGCAACTGAAAGAATGATTGAAATGAGTTAAAATGGAACAAAATCGTCTGCTGATAAATTAATTCCAATTGTTGACCAGTATTTATCAAATATTGCTCTCTAATCTGGTAGGACTCTGCAGTCCAAATACAAAAATGAAAATCTTTGTAATAGTCTGAACCATTCATGAAAAT
Source organism: Bursera cuneata (assembly GCA_026212285.1). Lineage (NCBI taxonomy): Eukaryota > Viridiplantae > Streptophyta > Magnoliopsida > Sapindales > Burseraceae > Bursera > Bursera cuneata. The sequence goes on from JANLJB010003179.1 coordinate 20,667, forward strand.
AATTAAAACAAATTGGCTGTGGTTTTAACAAATTCGGTACTTTGCAAGGATGGCACTTAAACAAATAAAATCATCATTAAATAACTCTATCAGCTTCAACCTACTGCACATAAACAGTAGAAGTTTAAAATAATAATAATAATAATTTAAACCCCCTTAGCTCTTTTATTCCATTTCTAACTACTTCAGATGGGTTTGCTTTCAACAAATTCAGAACTTTGTAACTTTGTAACTCTACGTGGGTGTTGCTTCAACAAAAATCAGAAGTTTACAACAATGGCAACAGATATAAACCAAAAAAAAAATAAAATCACCTCTTTGGCAATGCTTACTAGATCTTCCACAGTCAGTTCTTCTTCACCATCACCGTTACTTTTAGACTCAACACTTTTTCCCTGAACTTTCTTCTTCCTTGGAGCCCTTTTCTTCTCCCTGACAGTTTCAGAAACTTGTCGACTGGATGATGATATTCTTGCACGTTTTCTCTTGGTTTCAGATTCCACAACAAGAGAAGATGAAGCTTTCTTTGCAGGTTCTGAGTCATCTCCATTGTTAGAGATAGAAGAGTTCCCTGAGCCCACCATCCAGGAGGGCAAGCGCCGTCTGGTTCCCTCATCACGGCCATCTCCAACCATTTTTTTTCCTTGAATAGAATTCTCTAAATTTCCTGAAAAACTTGAAAACCACGTTGAAAGAAGAAAAGGGTATTGGAATCTGATGAATCTAATTCATCTTCTCAATTCAAACATGAATAATTCTCCATCTTCAGTCCCATATAAGCCCCCTCCCACGATTACATATTTCCGAAGGTAAATATAGGAAATGAATGCATCCAATTTAGTAGTAAAAGACCATCCTTGTACTTTCGAAACTATACTAAAGCATCTCTGCCGCCGATGACCTAACGTGAACTTTATGGTGTGCTCGGCAACTTCCGTGAGCCGATACGTTATGGAACTTATTGGTCCTCAATCCTCGGCCTTCTTAGTTAGGCTTTCGCTTTTGGGCTATTATGCATAGTTTTAATCTAACTGCTATGGTCCAGTAAGGTTCCTGGGCCTTACCCAAATTGGGTATTAGCAGAATTTGAACCTCACGCCCGACCTCGTGAACACTTTAAGAACTTTTTTCGAAACATTATCATTAAACTATTTTTCATTTTTTTTATGTATTATGTAAATTACTTAATTTATTGTACAATCTAAACGTAATCCGACAACCCAACCCGAACCCAACTTTGGGTCCATTTTTTCCAACTCGACTATTTGAGCAAAACCCGACCCGACTTGACCCTTGTCCACCCCTAATTAGCACTATCCCATAGCTGAACAAACATTTTACAAAATTGTCAAATCAAATTCATAGTTGGAAATGAGTTTTCTTTTTTTTTTTTTAAAGAAAAAAAAGAGAAAATAGTCCATAAATTTGGCAAATAAAAATTTAGGAACATAGAACAAAATGGAGTTAAAGTATTCCATTTAGTTCATTTAAGAAGTATACAAATTTAAGGTTATTATTATTATTATTTTTTAAAAGTCATAGATTGATCTTGTTCATGGCTAAATAAAATCTCACCCTTGTATTGGATTTGCAGTCACAAAAAGTTTCCTTGAGGAAGTTGTCCATGTTTTGTCTTTGTGACTTTGCAGGAGTTGGGAGAGTGATTGGAGTTCATCTTCATGGAATTACTATACATTGGTTGAATAAAAATTATAGTAATCTTACAAAACTTTAGGGTTATTAGAAAATATATATATATATATATAGCATAAAATTTTTAATGTAAATCTAGAATCCAAAATTCAAAAATCTATTTACTTTGATCCAAAGATTCAATTAATGTTGAGATGACATCTTATACATACATCATAAATAAGTAATTTTCAATTACTATAAATAGAAAATCCAGAACTAAGTTTTAAGGCCTAAAGATGAACAACTTAAACTTGGTTTGAATAAGCAACCTAATTCTTACTTTGACTCGTTAATAAAAGGTCAGTTTAGTGGTGGGTCTGCATGGATGCCTTTTTTTTTTTTTTTTTTTTTGGGTGGAGAGCCCCTTCACCTTATAAAAATGCTATTCATGTCCATGCGAGAGAGATTCTTCTATGAATTTGTTGTGATCTCCAACAAACTTAAATGTTTCATTTAGTGTTCTAAATTTTTTGACCTAAGTTTTGAGGAAACATTCCATTCGCAATTATCTTTTAAACACTTTCCTTTTCAAAGTTATAGATTAAAAAGCTATACTTTCTCATGCAGAGAGAGATTCTACTATGTATCATTCGCAATTATCTTGAATGATCATTCAAGATTGAGAGCTTTTTGGGGAAAGATGAATGATCCTTCAAGATTGAGAGGTTCCTATATTCGTCTTCCAAGAATCTATTCTTCCCTGCAGTGAATTTAAATATTTTATAAAATATTTTATTACCCTTGTCTTTTCACACCCCATCAAGAATTTGAAATCGTAGCACTTAGGGGGGTATTTAATTATTTAATTTTTTTTCCTGAAATCAAAATTGGTCTAAATTAAATGCAAATCTAAATAAATTTAAATATATGAATTTGAATGATATGTTTATTTTTTTTTTAATTTTAACATATGAATTGAAATATCTCAGAACCTAATATTTTTATGTGTATATCCTTACTATGTCATTTCCATTTGTGATTTTATGGATATATTAGAAGTATTTACAAATCAGTATTTGTTGAAATATTAATTTAAACTTTAGAAAATTTGTAATTTTAATTATTTTGTTGTAAAATACAAAACATTAGCAAATTATATTATGAATTTGATTTATTTAAATGTGTATAATTTTATGAAAATTATCATTTTATAAGATTTGAGGCAGAAACAAGTGAGAAAATCATTAAAAAAATTTTAAAAAAAATACTCATACAGCCATAAGAATATATTATTATGTTTGAAAAAGTAAATATTATGTTACTTACAAATATGTCATAAATTAATATTATAAAGGTATTTTAAGGTAGAGATAATAATTTAGACATTTGTATTCAGATAAAAACCAAAATTTTTAACTTTTTTGATTCGATGAATTTTATCAAAGAATCAAACGCCCTCTTACATCATAATCATGTAACTATTCTGTCTCCAAAAGATTTTTACCCTCCATTACCCTATCATTCGTCTTTATTATTTGGATTTTATAGTATTTTTATTTTTCAAAAAATCAGGAGGGGAATTGCCTCTCCTCTTTATTATTAAAGTTTAGGGCTTCATTTCTTTTCTAACCTTCATTACAATAATTAAAGTTATGACTTTAATTCTTTCAGTTCCTCGACGACAAAAAGTTGTATAAAGTTAAATTCATTAGTTAAACATTTTAAAACGCTAAATGAAACATTAAACTTTGTTAGAAAGGCAGGAGATTTCAACAAATTTACAGAAGAATCTCACTTGCATGGACATGTATGGCATTTTTATAATCTCTGCAGGGGCTCTCGACAAAACAAACGCATCTATGCGGACCAATGATTGAAAGTAAAAATGAGGTTGCTTATCCAAACCAAGTTTAATTTGTTCTTGCATTCCAAGTTTTTGAAGCATTATAATGAATTTTATTTTTTCATCTTTAGGCCTTCAAATCTAGTTCTGGATTTTCTATATATATATATATAGCAATTGACTTTATAATAAACTTCGAGATGTTAGTGTCGAGATTTACATTAAAAATTTATGCTATATATATATATTTTTAATAACCCTAAAGTTTTCTAAGATTACAGTCTTTATTCAACCAATGTATGTAAAGTTTTCTAACACACTAACCCTCATGGCAGAGGGAGCGGCTTAAAAGGCAGTATGTTAATGTTAATTCCTTAAAAGTTGACAAGAATATTTTTAAAGTCAATTCCTGAGGGTTAGTCACTCAGCTCTTGCTTTCAGCTATTCCACCCAAATTGCTTGAATTGTGACAAGAATATAATATGAAGTGACTAACCTTCGTGGCAATTTCTTGTCACTTCATATATATTCTTGTCACTATTTCTACGGCAGGAGCACCTCCCACTGTAGCAATATTTGAGTATACTTTTTTCTATGAAAAGCAAACCTCAGGAGCACCTCCCGCTGTAGCAAAATTTGAGTATACTTTTTTCTATGAAAAGCAAGTATACTTTTTTCTATACTTCTCCCCTTTGAAATAATGACACGTTTTTGACGCGAGGCCCAATATACTCATTTATATATACCAGCATCACCTTACCACTCTTTGCAATCTCAAGCACTCCAAAAACAAACAAACAATCCGCACAAGCTATCAAACACAACACAAGGTTGCATTATTAACTCCGACCTCTTCTGTTTGAGCCTCTTTATCCAGTTTCTAGCTTTCAGCAGCTGTGTTTAACCCAAAGCCATCTTCTCCATCGTCATTTTTCTCTCCCAATAAAGTATACGACTTTTTTTTTAATACATTTTGTCGTGTTTTTTTATATTAGTAATTAAAGACATGTTTAAATACTTTGTCTCTTTGGTAACGAATCAGAACACTGTTGTTGGTGAATAGTTAGTCGAAATGGTACAAACAGCCCCAATTACTATTCATACTCAAAGAGCAAGCCAAGGCAGCGTATCGTATCCGTGCGATGTAGAGTGGCAAGTGTAACTAAACAGTGGAATTTGTTTGTAACAAAACCAGAGACAAACTTCAAACTAACTGTTGAAGTTTTTTTTTTTTTTTTTGGTTCATACTATATTATNCAGTGGAATTTGTTTGTAACAAAACCAGAGACAAACTTCAAACTAACTGTTGAAGTTTTTTTTTTTTTTTTTTGGTTCATACTATATTATAAATACTCCTAGACTGCTCTGCCTTCACCACTTTCTTTCTCCGCATTTTGTGTTCCTGAGGTTTGCGTCGATGCTAACTTTCTTATTTCTGTTTCTTCTACCTTAAAATTTCAGATAATAGTATTGGGGTTGTGCCTTGTGCAACCGTTTGTTGTATTTTCTGATTGTTTGCTGAGACAACGTGGAACATATATTAACTTGGGTTTTCTACTCTTCTTTTTCCTTCAGCTGATTTTGGCATTTATATAGTTTACTTCAGCTGGGTTTTTCATTTTCTTACATACGCAAAATTAGCTTTAAGTCGTGCTTAAATCCGTTTTTCTTTTATTTTGCTTCAGTTTCTTATCAGCCATACAAGGATTGAAGTTTAATATTCTGTTCTACTATATAATGTCGTCCATGTTTTACTAACCCTTTAATAGAGTTTAGTTTAAAATTTTAGTTTTGATTCGTGCTTGTCAGTCCTTATTTGATTTAAGTGCCATATTTTGCCATTTTCTATCCTGATTAAAACTAGAATTTTTTTTTTTCAATTAATTTGGTTTCAGTTCTCAAGTTGTTTACTGCTTCAACTCTGTTCTTCTTTTGCTTCTTGCTGATTTTTTTTTTTTTTTTAGCAGAATTAGTTCTAAAAAATGGATGCTATTCTTGTCATCAAGAGATGGCTTCTTTCAATTGAAGATCGTTTCAAGGCCTGGCTCAATCAATTTCTTGTCCCACAAATTCTCCAACTGTGGCATAGATTTTTTGTTCCAGTGCCGGATCTTGCTGATACGAGGCCAAATGTTAACTGGACAAAAATAATAATCGCCTTTTGCTTAGTTTCAGCCCTTGAAATAGCTCTTTTATCCCATCAAACTCATTCTCAATTGACTACAACTTTCCAGTTGCTTTCTCTCGCCAACTTGTTTGCATTTGCCTCTTGCTTCGTTGCAAGGTTTCTCAGTCCAAGATTTCCAAATGCAGCTAAAGTTTTAGAAGAGTTCGGAGTCTTCTCAGCAGCAACCGCGTTTTTCCTCTGCACAGCAATCCCATTTCCTTTGAGCTTGAAATTCATTACCGGGGCTCTCTACACCATTTGCTTGCTCATGATTTTGATTTGCAAACTCTGTTAAGCTTCCACCACCTTGCCATTGAAATGTTATCAAGTATCTTTGCTAGTATATAAGTACCTTGTATCCATCAATGAAGTGCAATGAAAATATTTCCCTAGTCTTATGTAATGGTTATATATCTTCATGCTAATTTCTTATTACAAAGTGTAATAGAATTCTTTCTTAGGAGGAAAAAATGAATTTTATTACTCTTTTTTCAAAGTTAGAATTATGCTCTAATGTATTTTCTGTTTGTTTATTTATTTTCACAGATCAATCAGTATTTATCAAATATTTTATTACTATTTTCATTTCACACCCCATCAAGAATTTGGAATTTTAACACTGATGAACATATTAGAAGTATTTACAAATCAATGTTAAGCAAAATTATTATTGAAATATTAATTTAAACATTACAAAATTTGAAATTTTAATTATTTTATCGTAAAGTATAAAATATTAACAAATTATATTATGAATTTGATTTATTTAAATGTGTATAATTGTATAAAAATTATTATTTTATAAGTAGGAACAAACTAGATGATCATTAAATAATTTTCAAAATATTCATTGAACAATAAGAATATATTATTATGATTTTTAAAATAAAAAATGAGGTTATTAATTACATGTCAAAAGCGTATAATTAAGTATTTTATGCCTGATTTAATGACAAATATGTTTGGATGGTGTAGGAACAAAAATACTGAACCAAGAGAAGCAACTGGGGTGTAAAGTGCAAAAAAAGAAGAACTCGTGATAGCATCCCGGTATTCTGACAAACATGGAATCATTAATGCAGGAAACGATTATAAGAGGGAGAGGGAGGAGAGACAAACCGTGACCTCTCAGGGATTTGATTTCTTTTTTTTTTTTWCTTCTTCATTTTCTTTGCTTGTTATTTAGATTTCCATGTTTATAATGGCTGTAATTGATGATTTAGACTTGAAATACTCCATGAGTGGCCAGGGTTTTTTAACCTAAGCTATGAGTATTTATCTTTAAGTTGATGATGGAAATTTAATGAGATTTCTTGTGGTTTTTATTGATTAATTCGTTTTATTACATGCAATCTATTTGAGAACCACCATGGAAATCTTATTTCATGTTTTTGAATTATTATTTGATACTTTGTGGTACAATGAATGCTTAGGTGTGATAAGGTTTCAATGGTTTATGTTTATTTTGTTTAAGGTTGTATCGTAATTATGTGGGTTACACTTGATTGATGTTTGATTAGACTTATATTGCTAAATCTTTCAATTATTATCTCTCGACTTGAGTGAATAATTTTATATTTACGAATCAATGACTTAAAATTCACTAATCCATACTTAGTGAAATATTAACTTTAGTTTTCATTTAGCTTGTTATTTTTTATATTAATTCGGATTTTAGGTGTCAATTATTGTTTTTAATGCTATCATATACTCTCTTTTAAGTGTTTTGCCTTGCTTTGTTTTAAGTCTTAATTTTCATTTGAAGCTTTGCACTCTAGGTGTTTGTAAATTTGCCTCTTAAAACTCAACATTTTGTATGCCTTTCTAATTAATTTCAAATTCTTACTTGCTTTATTTAGTTTGTATTTTGATTATGTTTGGCTAAATCTTGTGCCTAAGCTAAGGGATTAGTCCAAAACAAATTTGTGTTATTTTAATGATTGTTTTATGGATTTCAATGCTTAATCTCTTAGCTTCTAAGTTTGTTTACCTTTGAATTAACCATGGATATTAACTACTAGGCTTGATTCATTGTTGACATATGTGACACATTGAATGCTTGTTGGGTTTTATCTTCTTTAGGTTGATTTGAATGGGTCTTGACATATATTATGAATTTGGGATATATCTTGTGTGTTTTGAAGCTTGATTGAGTGTTAAATGTCATATTCTTCAATTATTAACCCAAGATGTATGTTGATAGTTGTGTATTGAGGATTAACATTAATTCAACATCACTAATTTTGTATTGGGTTACACTGTCAAAAATTAGTGCAACTTACATATCGAGGTTTTAGGAGCTGTTGAATAAGTCTCAGTTTATTTAGGAGTT
>JANLJB010003182.1:0-13220 GCA_026212285.1 Bursera cuneata
TAAATATTTTGATTTTATTTTATTTATTTGTACAGTCACCTCTGGGGTTCCTGTATAAGGGATTTCGGGGCGTGACAGGTTGTAATTTACTAAGATAAATTCCTTATGTGAGGTGGTAATTTACCATAGTAAATGTGGTAACGTATATTTTCGGAAACAGTGATTTAGGGGTGTAAGTGAGAGATTTCAAAGATAAAAAACGTTAAAATGTGTATTTTTTACGTATATGGGGTGTCATAGTCGTGGTGACATCGTTTATGTGAGTATTTGGAAGAATACGGGAGTTTTCGAGAAATGAGATTAAAATATAATTTTCATGAGTTCATGGATTTTTTGTCTTTAGTGCCCGATTTATGGATTTTGAGGGCCGCATGAGTGGATTATAGATGAGGATGGGTTTATATTGAGATTTCTGGGTTTCGAGATGATTTTGTGAGATTTAGAAAGGTTTATAAAATTACAGAAAACCCCCAGGACCCCCAAATCTATATAAACTGTATTGGAGGTCAGAACATTCAACAAACTACACAAACACCCCCGATCACCATAAATCGGTGCCTCTGGTGACTGTTCATCTTCTCGACGAGTTTGGGCTTGAGGCCGGTGGCAATGGATTCGTCTCGGCCACCTGAGCATCGTGGTGGCCTCCGTTTCCCCATCTGACATCAGAGTCACCATAGATCGGGCCATGAAGTTTCAGTTGCCGAAAATGGAACTCCCTCCTACGGTGACGTTAGTTTGCACCTCCAGTTGGGATCTCTTCCTCTCGGCCTAAGCATCCTAGAACTGGTCTCCGATCGGCCATCTGATGTCTAGATCATCGAAAAATGGGAAGAGATCGTTCGACTCCATTTCCTTCGATCTACAACCGTCAGCCACCGTCTTGCCTCACCGTCGACACCATCACACTCAGCTCGCCGAGACGACTCTGGTGGTGGTGGCCGATCACCATTCCCGGCCGCCTAGCATTTTTCTGATGAGTGGACGCCTTTCACGGCTATTATTAAAAAATATCAAATGGCCCCTTACAGCTTCAAGTCTTGACACTGCACCCCTCTGGCAACCCCCCACTGTTTGGATATTGCAGTTTGCCCCTTATCACGTGTTTTTGACACAAAGACCCCCAAAGATTTATAGGTTAGCAATCTCACCCCTGCTTGGTTAATTATGTATATTTATAAGTTTATGGTAACGTCCCTGGGATGTAAAATATCATTTTAACCCCCGATTTCGGTTTTACATGTTTTGACCCCGTGACTCCAAGGACTCATCCAAGACCACCAGGACGCATGGATTTACGATACAAAGGAGGAATAGAGAGATAAAGAGGTTCAGAAGTGATGGTTCAGATACCGAGCCAGGGATTTCTGTCTACACTTTTCTATTTCATTTTGAGATCCGGGTGACTTAAATTATTGTTTGGCATGGGGAATAGAACATGTAGGTACTTGCATGTAAATGGTTGATTTGTGAATATATGAAATTGTATGTTATTTATGTATGTGTGATTGTGTGTGATGGGATGGTTGGGACACGGGAGAACATGTATGACTGTATGTTTGATTGGATGGTCGTGAGACGTAGGATACGTGTTCAACCATGCGTGATGGATGAATAAGGCGCTGACAATACACGTATGTGATGAGATAGAGGAGATGCAGATGATACGTGAGTGAACATGTGTGATGGGATGGATAAGATACGAACGATATGTGAGTACACGTACGACGTTGAGATAATTAGGCATGAGTGAAATATGGGTGATAGTGGCCATGTGGGTACTAGTAACTGAATGACTGTACGTTAGAGATACATAATGGGTATTAGGATAGGTCGGTGTGGAGCACCAGACCCTGGGAAAATATGGATGGTGTGAGATGTATATAATTAAAGTATGGAATCAAAAGTAAGACACATGAACATGATGAATCACGGGTATATGATATACGTATGTAGACGTGAGGATTTACCAGCTTAATCCGTGGTAATCCTATGGTAGGAGGACTGACTGGTTGATACGTGGTAGTCCAGTGTGATAGGGATTGTTTTACCTTGTGAGTAGGATCCCGATGTGATTGATATGTATAGTGTTAGGCCTTAGGCTAGCCCAGCGGATCTGGAGTCTAAGAAAAATACTAGAGTGTTCTGATATGATATTATATATATGTATATATGGGCAGGTGTTAGGCCTTAGGTTGGCCCGTGAATCTGGGATCCAAGGAAAACACCCCCTTTTATCAGTACAGTGCTAGGCTTTGGGTTGGCCTGGCGGATCTAGGATCCAAAGAAAGCACTGCTGAGATGATGATAGTGTTAGGCCTTGGATTGGCCCGCCGAATCCAAGGAAAACACTAATATGGAAACTTGCATACATAGATGTATGGTTGCGTTGCGTGTATATTTCGACGGTTATGGTTGAATGGAAATTTCTGATAGTGAAATTAGTATATATGTGAGTGAGTGATAAAATGGTTTACTGTGTTTGGATGTAAGTTGTCTGATGCATGCTTGGATGCTAAAATGTTATGGAACTGTGTAGTTATAGAAATTCCTACTGGGCTGTGTTGCTCATCCCTTCCTCCAAAGGTACTCGAGGTCAGGAGTCTAGCGACGTGATTCGAAGCTCACGTAAAGGATCTCGGATAGTTTGGGATTTGTGTCAAGGTAGACAGAGTGAGTTATCAATCGGTTATGTGTTTATTTGAGAAGAAAAATTTTGTAACTCGTTTTTCAGTATAAATGTTTTGATTAAATTGATTTTATTTAATTTTATTTTACTTATTTACACAGTCACTCCTGGGATTCCTGTATAAGGGATTCTGGGGCTTGACAGTAAATTCCTCTACACAGGTATGGTAATTTCCTCTTTAAGAGGTAATAGTGGGAAAATACTTGGGGTTTGAGAAATACTTTGGGTGAGTGTGTGGGTGAGAAAAGTGATATTAGATCAATCCGATCTTGTAATATTGTTCTTGATTTGTCTTCTTAATAAAGATTGTTTGTCGTTGTCCCGTGTGGATGTAGGCAAATTGCCGAACCACGTTATATCTTGTGTTTGCTATTGATTTTTCTTTATCTTATCATTGTTGATCGGGATCTTTTGTTTGGGTTGTGGGAAGTTGTGCTTAGTAGTTCCTAGATTGGGTTTACTTTGTCGGCATCAACCTATAGGTGTTCTTCAAGGAGTGGTAGAATTCCCAACAAAAACATGGTGCTGAGGCGAGAACTCATTTCATACCGGGTCACCCAGATTATAGAGACTCTGCATTAGAGTTCGAAGCTGATCTATGTTAGGGCACGCACGAGGTAGAGATATGGCATTGTGGTGTACCTGACTTGGCGTCAGGGTGTCGTGATAAGATTTAAAAAAATAATTGTGAGAGCTTTTGGATTGTACATGGACTTACATATGTAAAGAGATTTTTCATAGAGCGGAGGGAGAAGCAATTGACGACTAGAAACCCTATTTTAAGATCAATCTTGCAAGCTCTGGAAATGAAGAGCGCAATAGAGAAAGAGAAATCTTCTCCACCAGCACTCACGCAGTATTACTTTTCTATTTTTGTCTTATTCTTTCCAATGTTTCTATTAGTTTTAGTTGTTGTTTTCTATTCAATATGAACTAACTCTTTTTGTACTAAGGCTATGATGTAGTCTAGGGCTAATGAATTGAATGATTTGATTTATACTATTGATATTCTTTGATTGATACTGAGTATTGAATTATTGCATTCAATGTTTATTTGCACCTGATCAATGCATGAATGATTTTAGTTGTTGTATTAGAACTGAAAGATTTAATATAATAGTCAATTCTATAGTTCAATATCATAATCTGTATGCACAATAGAAATATTGATATGGGTTGTGCAGTATTCATTAAGGGAATCCACTAGCTTAATGTGTTTAGGGATCCTTTAATTCATATTAGAAAAGTCACCGGTATATGATCAAAATCATTATCCACGTAATAACTTCACTACATTAATTTTTTTTATAATTAATGTATTCGTACCGCGAAACAACATCAAACAGTTAAGTACGTACTATTGTTCATGTTGCTCACGCTTAATGTAGTATAGACATTATATGTAAACTATTACATTGATAATCATTATATCATAAATTGGGTATAATTGTATACTACTGATTGAACTAGCGCACTAACCATACAGTACTATGAACTAAAATTTATCGGGGGAATTTACTCTGACCCCCCAATTAGATTTCAAGGAAACACTTAACCCCACACTTTTACTAAACTAACATTTATCCCCCAATTAATTAACACTGTTTTCTCAAAACTAACACTTACCCCCCAAATATTTGGGGGTAAGTGTTAGTTTAATAAAAGTGTGGGGTTAAGTGTTTTCTTCAAATTTAATTGGAGGGTTAATGTAATTTCCCCAAATATTTTTATTGTCAATAATTTTAAATTAATTGGACCGACAAATTTTACAAAATATTACTCCGATTAAGTTATGCCCCTACTGAACTAGTACACGTAAAAATCTTAATTAAGGGGATCCCCTCTTGATTGAAGCTTCCGTATTTTCGGGCTGCACTCATCTGTTATCACATTAACCTCGAAACAATATTGCATTCAGTGTAAGTTTCATGCATTTAATTTCACCTGGAAATATGGAAATTAGTCCTCAGTAATGTACTCTGCATCTTCTCTGTTTTTTTTTTTTTAAATCACTTACTCTGTCGATTTTGCATTACAACTTATTGCTCTGTTTTCCCTGAATTGAATATGCGTGTACTAGCTGTCATGTTAATTAGGTAGGATGAAAAGGCTTTCTTCACTTTGGTTGAACACATTTTGTTTAGATTATACGTTTGGTTGTTACTGATTTCTTTCAGTCCTGCTTATTTTGAAGCTCATGCAACATTCAATTCCATAGTTGTCAATATAAGTCTCTATGGATAGAAGTTGGATTTGGTTAGAAAATAGGTTATGTGATGAATATTGTAGGGCCATTAAGTATCTCATTGACATTGCAAGAAGTCATCTGTATAGTAACCAAGATTAGTCTTAGTGTCCTTGTCGAAACTGCCTAAACCTCAAAAGACACTTATTCCAATATGGCTTCTCAACAAGTTATCAAACATGGATTTTCCATGGTGATGGGGTTGACAGTGGCGATGGTGTTGTTGTCGAAGAGAATAGTTGCGGAATGAGCAGTAGTGGTAGGGATGATGAATATCTTGATATTTTGAATGATATATGTGGCGCCACGGAAGGCCAGCATACAACACGTCCAGAAGAAATGCACGAGATGGTTTTACAATTCCAAACTTTGAATCTCTATTCAGACGAGCTTGTGTTTGGTCGTAGCAAATTCTCAGTGTTGATAGTTGTTGTGCAATTGATGCATACTAAAGTGCGTAATTTGTGGACCAACAAGTCGTTTGATATGTTGCTTCAGTTGCTGAATGATGCATTCCCAGATGGTTAAAAAATTTCACGTAATCATTATGAAGCCAAGAAGATGTTGGGGGAGTTGGGATTAGGGTATGAATCTATTGATTGTTGTAAACATGATTGTGTACTATTTTGGAAGGGAAATGAAGCAGCAGACAGATGTCCTACATGTCAGGAGCCTAGATACAAATATACTGATGAAAAAGGAAAGAGGATTCCGCATAAGCACCAACGATATTTTCTATTCAAATCTCGACTATGAAGACTGTATTCATCTCGGCATACGGCATCCAAAATGAAGTGGCACAAAGAGAAAATAGTTGAGACAGAAGGTATATACCCCATCATTAAAGATGGGAAACATCACCAACCATCCATGGGCCTGGCATACATATAAGAAATTACAAGATATCCAATAACTTCTTGCTTTTCTTGAGACAGAATAAAGCTCCAAAAATCAAATATTCATTAGATAATGCTAATAAAATTTTCCAAGGTAATTGAGATTCATTTGCTCTAGTTTTAGTAATTCTTTAATTAAGAAATAAGCAGACACTGTAAACAGACCTCTGGCTTTCAGAATACAAACAAACCAAACACAAAAATATGAACCAGACAACACAATTTGTTAAAAAATTAAACTAAAACCACCCAAGATCAGCACTATTAGTGACAGATATATAAATTCATTTCAAGGGCCTGATGTCAGATGCATAGAAGGAAAGGACACAAAAATTATAAAAAATTCATATATTAGAAGACTAGAGATTAAAATGATAAGATTAAATAAGTACATATGTATATAAAAACTAACAAGTACGTAATAAATTAAATTTTAATAAATAAAAACATAACTCTCTGCATCCATTTTATAACCATATTTATCTTAAACTCAATAGACTAAACACAAAACAATCCTATTAATAACTTACTCAGATGCAGCACCAATTAAGTATACCTTGTTGAATTTACACATGAAAAAAGAGATGACTAATCCTTTGACAGAGAAAGCCCAAGCAGCTTCAGCAGCCAAAGAACACCGAGTCCACAAAAGAAATAAACAACGAAAGACCCAGAATACGAGAGAAATAAGCCACCTCTGGCACGCAAATTATGATAAAAAGAAGGAACTTCATTGTCAATCAAAGGAGCATTCCTTTGTTGCACTTCAACTTCCTCCTTATCAGATGTGCCACTTCCGCTCCCATTTGTTGTTGCACAATCTACTGTTTCCCCTAAATCTTGGTTTGTGGCAGCAGATTGAGGTTCCTCAATTGAAATGTTTGAGTGTACATATAGTGGACAGGCTCCACAACATTTTACCTTGCACTTTACCTGCTCGCCAGTTCCTTTAGGGCTAAGAGGAATGAAAAGAAATATGACCCTTTTCAAATGACCTGCGATTATCCCAGCACAAAAATTGGGAAAATACCCTAGTAAGACATGATCCGAATCAATTAACACCTCAGACTTTGCAGCAGTTAACATGTGTCCAGGTTGAAACGTATGACCGGAATTTGTTACAAAAATAGAAACGCACATAAGATGAAGATCGCCACCGTAATAACTCTCCTCAAATGCAAGAACAACACCAAGAACGAATCCCATAAACCTTTTGTTAAACCAATACTGAGAGAGTTCAATATCTATAGAATGTTCTGAACTTTGATAGCTGATCCAATCAGGGAGTTTACTTCCAGGAAGACAGAAGGAGAATGGTGGTGCTTGATTATATGCCTGTAAAATGAAATTAAGTTACTTTAAATATACGTTGGAGAATGGAAAAGAGAGAAAAAGAGAGAGAGAGAGAGAGAGAGTAACCTCATCCCAACGATATGTAAGCGATGCAGTTGCCATATCTTGGAATATTCGTTGTGCGTCTGCAAAAATTTTGTTGTCCTCATTCTCACTCAGTTTCAAACTGTTTGTAAATATGAAATTATAATGTAGAAGTGTGTAGGAATTAGATCTTTTCATTTCGGATGCATCTAGTTCTTCTAGACTTGAAGGAAGCATTGGTAGTGAACGGAGCTGCTTACAATCCATTGCTTCTAAATCCTTTAGATACAGTGGAAGCTCTGGAAATGATTGAAGCATATCACAATTGTTCAAGTAAAGTTCTTTCAGTTGCGAAAGTTGCTTGATATTGGTAGGTAGACTTGAAAAACTGTTCCCGCTCAGATTTAGAACCTTCAATGAGGACATACAACACAGCTCAGCTGGTATATCCGTTAGATTGCAGAAAGCCAACTTTAATTGACTAAGTTGCTTCCAATATGTTGCCATAGACGATGGTATTTGACTTATGGAAGTTCTGCTTGCGTCGAGTTCATCCAAATATATTAAATTGCCTAAATTCTCTGGAAATTCTTTGAGTTTTAAGCAACCAGAAACATCAATATTCCTTAGAGATGTCAAATTACAGATGCTTCTAGGAATGGTCTCGAGATTTTTGCAGCCCCTCAATCCCAAATTAACGAGCCCATTTAGATATTCAATCGAAGATGGAAGCTCTTTGATTGTTGCTGCTCCATTTAACTGAAGAGATTCTAAACATTCCATTTGCTCAAAGATTTCCGGGAAATTCTGAAGTTTTGAACAATCTGAAAAATCCAGCCTTCTCAGAGATTTCAATTTACAGATTTCGGTTGGAACACACTTGAGCCTTGTGCATTTCTGCATATCTAACTCAACCAAGTCAGTTAGATACGAAATTGAAGGTGGAACTTCTTCTATCGCAGTCCCGCTTAAATTTAAATGTTTAACGTTCCCCGAAATCTGTGGAAACCTTTTGAGACTAATGCAATGGGAGAGATCAAGAGTTATAGAAGATATAAAATGCATGCTGCCTGAAAAGTGTTTAAATCTTCTACAGCCTCTCATATCTAGTTTATGAAGTTTGTTGAGATGTTGGATAGATGAATGGACATCAACCAAGCTGCTGCAGTTTTGAAGATTTATAACTTCAAGCACTTTGGCATTTGAGAAGTCTGGAATCCCAGTCAAGCATTGGGAGTCATGAAGATCAATGAATTTTAAGTTGAAAGGAAGCTGTAATAAAGACAAAGGACAATTATACATTAGAATAGGTGAATTATACAATTTATATTCTAAGAAACATATATGGCGCGTAGGAATAAATAATACCTTGGTTCCTTTCCAAAGTTGCTTAAGCATGCTATATGGCAATGTAAGTTCAACAATGTTCTCAAGACTAAATTTTGATGGCAAACTTTTCAAGGGATATTTATCCCAATGGAGATACCTCAACTCATTAGGAAGATATTTTAGACCTTGTGGAAGACGCACTTTAGAGATACCCACAATATCTTCATAAAACTCATGATTGTAGAATTTAAGCAATCTCAGACTAGTCAACTTAGCGAAGGCTTGAGAACTTAATGGTAAGTCTTCTATTTTAGACATATTTAAGAATATGCCTTTAATTGAATCCGTCCCCTAATAACCAAAAAAATCAAAAACAAAGAGTAAGTCAACACAAAAGAACATAATATTTTCCTAAAACTTTTAATGAATAAAAAAATGAGTAAGTCTTCTACATTAGACATATTTAAGAATATTATTATTTGATAGAAGAAACAATATCAAATTAGTTCGGGTTCTACCTTGTTGTCTTGCAATATGCGGTAGACATCGTCATGATACCACAGCCTGCTACTTTTGTTTGGCTTTTTATCAGATTCTTGATAAACGATTTCTTGACCCATTTCTTGTAATAAACCATGCATTTCTAGTTTATGTTTCTCTGATTCTGATACAAGGGACTTGTCAATGAGAGCACTCAAACAAACATGTGTAGAGAAGTTATAACAACCATCTAGTATGCTTGTTACACGATATCTATCCTCTCCCTTGAAGAAACAAGCAATGTCAAGAAATATATTTTGCTCTTCCCTATTTAGTCTTTGATAACTGATTTTCAACACATCATGAATTTGAGTGTCACCAATCAATTTTAAGTTAGACATGGCACTTTCCCAATCTTGTTTGCTCTTTCCATAAAGAGAGGAAGCCAACACTTTAAGAGCTAATGGGTTGCCTTTGGCATAAACTAAGACACTGTTTGAGAGCTGTACAAAATCTTCAAAAGGATGGCTTGGACAATAAGCATAAATACAAAAGAGATTAAAAGCCTCATCGCAGTTGAATCCTTCTACCTCATATATCTTGTCCACTCCATAACTTTTGAGCACTTGCTTATTTCGAGTTGTAATAATAATTCTACTTCCTGAAGAAAATTGATCATGCCCTCCAACTAAAAATTCCAGTTTAGTTATAGTATCCACATCGTCAAGAACAATTAAAACCTTTTTGTGTTTGATCCTCTCTTGAACAAATTTTGGTATAGTTGGAGTCCTTATTTTAAGGGTTTCTCCTAATAGTTGAGAAAGAATTTGATCTCGCACATGAACTAGTCCATATTTTTCCGATTCTTCTCTAATATTAATACTAAAGCAATGACCTTCAAATTGATTAGATACTTGGTTGTAAACAGCACCAGCTAGAGTTGTTTTACCAATGCCACCCATGCCCCAAATTCCTACCATACGAAACTCTAACAATCCAATGCATAACAAAGATTTAATTTTCTCAACGCGTGAAGGTAATCCAACTAGGCCTTTGGAAATACTTGTAATGGACATTTCATTCAATTTCTTCAATATATCCTCGACAACTTTGTCTACAAGCTTTGACTCAGNCAATATGAAGAACAAAAGTTTGAGTTAAAATTAGAGCAACAGATGCAGATTAGCACATTTATAGATTACTGGAACAATATTTAAGCTACTTGGATCAATAATTTAGAATCTTTATCAATTCATCAATAACCAGAAGATTAAACGACTAGATAATAAATTAAAAGATGAGTCAGATTTACCTGAACACCATTGAGTCCCATCCAGATAGATTGGCCACTTTAGTCAAAGCAGTCTTCCACTTCTGAACCTTGTTTGTCATATCCTTAAAATGCTTCTCATGCTTAACAAAAGCATCCTTAAAACTTCCAGTCTGCTTCCGTACATCTGATGGATTTACATGGTAGAAAACAGGTATAACCATTTGGCCATTCGCTTCCTTGCATTCAAGAATCTTCAAAANGTTCATCCAAGCACCATCGTGAAGAAGCATAGTCCTTTGAGAAAATAACTACCGAGATTTTTGATTCTTCGATTGATTTCAAAAGAGTAGGGGAAATTTCATCTCCCCTCTTAAGTCCATCATCATCGATGAAGGTTTGAATTTGTTTCCGACACAAAGCGGCATATAGATGACTAGTAAAGTTGTCACGGGTGTCCTCACCTCTGAAACTAAGGAACACATCATATTNTCGATTGAAGGATAATGGAAGAAGAAGATGAAGTTGAAGCCATAGATGAAAACTATGAACCTGTGTGTGGCGATTCCCTATGGACAGAAAACAGAGATCAAGATGAAAGAGTACTACACCGTGCAAAGTTTAAAATCTAGAAGCAGGGAGCTTCTTGTGGACTAAGGCCGGGGGGGGGGGGGGGGGGGGGGGGGGGGGGGGGGGGGGGGGGGGGGGGGGGGGGGGGGGGGGGGGNGCCGCGCCCCCCCCCCCCCCACCCCCACAAAGAAAATAGGGAAATGCCAATAACCCCCTAATTAAATTTGAAGAAAACACTTAGCCCCACACTTTTATTAAACTAACACTTACCCCTCAAAAAATTATCACTATTTTCTCAAAATTAACATTTACCCCCCAAAGTAAGTGTTAGTTTAGGAAAAGTGTAGGGTTAAATGTTTTATTGAAATCTAATTGGGGGGTCAGAGAAATTCCCCCAAAGAAAATAAAAATATGAATACAAGATTAAAAAAAGGGGAAATTTCTTTGACCCCCAATTAGATTTCAAGAAACACTTAACCCCATATTTTTCTTAAACTAACACTTATCCCCCAAAAAATTATCACTGTTTTCTCAAAACTAACACTTACCCCCCAAATATTTGGGGGATAAGTGTTAATTTTTTAGAGGTATTTGGGAGATAAGTGTTAGTTTAGTAAAAATATGGGGTTAAGTATTTTCTTCAAATTTAATTAAGGGGTTATTGTTATTTCCCCTTAAAAAAAAGTAACTTGAGTATTTTTTGTTTGACCCCCCAAAAATTGGGCCCAAGCTCCGTTACTGTCTAGAAGTGACTCGCTTAGACCCCTTTGTAGATAATTGTTCGTTATTTTCTAATAAACAATTGCATAAAGATATGTTTTTTTTTTTTCTTTCTGATCGTGGGGGTCTTCTAATGGCTTGTGAGTCATCATTGACAGGTTAAATAGAAAAAGTAATTGTGCTTGGCGGAAAAGCAAATGAATTATTAACAACCCGAGGGTCCTACAAGACATATAAAGCTAAAATTTTCTTCACTGTGGGGTACTCGTTCGACAATATAAAGCAAAGATGATAAACTTTTGGAGCCTTGCTAAATCATTATAAATTTTCTTTTACTTCTTTTTTGACAAGTTGTCCATGATAAATACTTTTCTTATGTGTTCCATAATGAGTAATTATCAATAACTAATCCCATTTTTTAGTTAAATTTTATTCATCAAACTTTTATTCTTTTTTTTTTCACGATCCTTAGGTTTTCAAAAAATCTCTTCTTAGGTCATTCAGTTACATTTCCCATCAATTAACAACAGATAAGAGGCAAATTAATATTTGTTAGCTTCTTGTAACACCCCTATTTGTCTTTTTATATTTTTAAATATAAAAAAATAGCCCTTATGTAGTTAGATATCATTACAATGTCCTTTAATAGGTTTCATACAATGTCCTTTAATAGGTTTCATGAATCCTCACAAAACTCCTTACTAATGTAGGAGAGGTTTCTTTAATAATAGGTACTAATCAATTCTTTAGTAAACTCAGAAATGGTAAGTGTTATTTAGTATAGATGTGAACTTGATATTTCAATAGAAAATAAAATTATTAAGAGGTTTTGTGATGATTAAAATGAAACTTGGGAGGTGACGTATAATAACAACTAACCACAGGGGGCTCTAAATCTTTTTTTAAAATAATTATGTTTTGAAATATTAATAATTTAATAAAGACAAAATATGAATAAATATGTAAATCTAAAAATAAATAAAAATCATCAAAATATAAGTTTTAAAAAATAATATTATCAATAAAATATTATATAATAAGCAAAAAAAATTCATTACCATTTCTAAATATGAATAAAACACAATGTATATGTTGCAACTCTTAATTGAAATATTAGTATTTTTTCCAAAGGTAATTTGGTCATTTGACTTAATTTTACTTTTTAGAAATTATTTACTTTTCGTATTTGTTAATAGGGGTAAAATAGTAAAATTGTTAGAATATGAAGGTTAACAAATATTGACTAATAGAAAATGTAACTGAAGGATCTGATAAGAGATTTTTTGAAAACTTAGGGATGATGGAAAAGTAAAAAGACAAAAGTTTTATATGAGTAAAATTTAAGTAAAAGTTATGGATGGTGATTTATAATTACTCGTTCTATTGTTGATGGGATGATAGTGGCCGACTATAATAGCACTCATGTCATATATTGATGCAGCGGAATAAAATAAATAATGAATAAATTGACAACTTATTGATTCTAAGAATATCTAAGAAATCAAATAAAAGATCTATGATAGTTGATTCTTAAAATACATAGAAATTGAAAAAACAAGACTTGTTGGTTCAATAAGAATACGAGAATTGCAATAAAAACTCACACGAATCAATTAATCTCAAAAAAAAAAAAAAAAAAAAAAA
>JANLJB010003185.1:0-38482 GCA_026212285.1 Bursera cuneata
AAAAGCACCAATTTCACAAGCAGAGCACATCGTACGCATTCGATACCCTCTATCTCATCCTCCACGTGGCTACAGTAAAATGCCAGAGCCCACATGCCGCTCGCACCGAATCATAGCTTGTAATCGCACTAACAGATTCTCATGCCTCCGTAAATCCACTCCACCACCATGCCCATTTCCGTCAATTCTTCCTCCTCCACTACGCGGCGAACCTCGTTTCACCACCTAATACAGCTGTTTTCACCAACCGAATTCTCTCTTTTACCCCTATCAGACATCTTTTTGACTCTCTTCATGTAAGGTTTATCTTTATCCGCTCCTCGCTCCTTACGATGTTTTGTCGTCTTGTTCATTGCAAAGTTCATTTTAAACGTTAAAGCCAATCGTCTCATTTCCCAGCAAAAATTATCAACTCGTTCAGTTCTGTCTTAGTGAGAGTGAGTGACCATTGAACTCGGTTCCAAAAATGAGAGGATTCCGGAGGATTGAACTCCTCGAACCTTACTATCCACCACCGCCGTTGCTCGTTAGAGAGACCGCCGTTTTCGCTCCGAGAAGCCTAGCTTTTCCCTCATTTTTCGAGGAAGAGCTCGATCTCGGCTTCCCGCTCGATCTCTTGACTCCTAACCCTACTCCACTTGAATTTCTTGATACTGTCACGGATCTGGTCCAAATCGAGAAGACGCCGTCGTTTTGCTCGTACAACAGGATTCAGAAGAGGTTAGCGCCTGAGTTCTCATTGGACAGTTTGTGTGACAGAGTGAGCGCGCTCGAGTCGAGATTTGACAGGCTGCTCAACTCGAGGGTGTACGGAGGGGATCGGAAGTACAAATGGACGGCGGAGATCGAGGGCGGTCGGTTTGATCGGAAGTATACATGGACAGCGGAGATCAAGGAAGGGAAGAAGGAGGAGAAGGAAGAGAAGAAGATCGATAAGAGCTACAAGTGGACGGCTAACATTAAGGGAAAAGGAGAGGAGAGGCCGATCTCGAAGACGTACACGTTCGAAGCATCAACGGGCGATGCAGCTGAGGGTAGCAAATCAGAAAAGAAGAAGAAGAAGAAGCAAAAGAAGAAAGGGGAGCGTGACGCGCGTCTGGTTGAGATCGAAGAGTCTCCCGATCATGGGGCTGTCGTTTTGCGACAGGTATGTGTGATAATGTGAATATTTTATTTGGTAAATCTGATGCGACCGCGAGTATTTCTTAATCAGAATTATTGTGAAAATGACCGTATGAAGAAGACGTGTAGAATTTTGTGACGTTGATTGTTTTGTCGCCAGCTACATATCATACTTAAATGTGGTTTTTGCGATACGCTACTGCTAGTTACGTGTTATTATATTGTGATGCTATGAAAGTAACTCTTTTCCTTAATTAAATCTTTCGTGCGCGTCTTTTTGAAATTTAAATAGATGTTAGAGAATTGAGGGAGAGTTCAAGAAGTTAAATGAGATCTTTGAGAAAGGATGTCGCATTGTCACTCCTTGTAATTTAATTGAGTATTAAATTACCAGCCAAAATTAGGTTTTGAAGTATTTAATGCAGTATGCGTCTCTGTTATAGATTGTAATACGGGCTGCCAACGATTTTCTACTAAGTAAAAGATCCTGAAAGGCTGAAACTAGACTCTGATATGTTAGTTGAGTTCGGCTGATTGCGTTTGGCAGAATGCATATGTAATATACCTCGTTCATTCCTGAAATGCTAGTGCAAGATTATGTTCCACAAGTTCTCTAACTATCAAGAAATCGATAGAATCCTCAGTTAAGAAATTCGCGAACTTGCAAGAAAATTCATGAGATTGCTGGGTAACAAACGAAAAAAAATATTGTATGAGCATCAAGTCAAGCAGTTACATTTTCACTTGAAAAGCATATGGCTTCGTTGTGACCTTTGGGTATCAGTTTAGAATACTGTGTAGGAATTAATGTTATTACATGATAAATGGTTGATAGAGATTATCTCATTATTTAATGGTACATAAGGACCCTAGACGGAGGTATAATAGAAATCTGATTTTTAGTTTCTTTTGCTCTCTTTTTTAACATGGGGTTTCTCCCAAGAATGCGTATAAGTGGAGCAAGCTCATCCTTCCTTTTGAATGCAGTATGCTGTCAAGATAAACTTTTCATGATTGCAAGTTTCTATAAAACTACTGTGTAGGTGAAAGTGCTATGTACATGTTCATGTTATTCTTGGAAATAACCAAGAGTTGGAAGTTTTTGAAAAAGGTTCCTTCAATTTTCAAATTTTAGTGATCCAAATGAGTCCCTAGTTGTTTAAAATCACGCTATCAAGTAAAATTTACTCATATTAATCTTCTTTTTGCTAACAGGAAATGACTTTTGAACTTATGTAAAGGTTTCTGCCTAGATTATTTGGTATTAAAGCTTGCACGCTCATTTACTCAAGACATCCCAACTTTCTTATGTTCTAACATTTTCTTTTCTTATGGAGGAAGGCTTTTGCCAAAAGAGCTGGAGCTATTAGAAACAGCAGGGGCAAGCTCAAGGAACTGTCTCCTCAAGATGCAGCACTGATGATTCAGATGACTTTTAGAGCTTATTTGATTCGTAGGTCTCAGGCTCTACGTGCCCTCAGGGATTTGGCTGTTGCCAAAACCAAGTTGAAGGAGATTAGATCTTTGTTCAACAACTTCTCCTACCGTCGTCAAGTCGCCCGTGATGCAGAAGAGCGACAAAGGTTCTCAGAGAGAATTATTGTCCTACTCCTTACCGTTGATGCCATTGAGGTAACAAAAATCTCCGCCCCTTCAAATCAAAATTTGGGAGCTGGTATCTTCTTTATGATTATACTTGAATTTCAAATACTGCTTTCAAATTTACTTTTATTCAGTGATATAACTTTCACCATACCCAGTCATCCATTTTGTTTGCAGTAATGATTCTGTTAAGGATAATTCTTAATGTTTGTTAACTTACTTTGGTTTCTTATAATATAGTTTAGAAGCAAGCTTGTACCTTAGATGGTTAGTATTTATGTGTGAACAGTGAATGTTCTTCACAATTTAATTATTTGTAGTTAGTCCTTAGAAAAATTTATCATAGTCATGGGTAGTCCATTTAAATACTCAGGTAGCCAACTAAGATGTTGTATTTACTCTCATTTGATATCTCTGTTGGCATGTAGCTTATGTTGACCATGTGTAGTGACACAGAAATTGCTCAACTGCATTAACTAAATAATGATGCTACATTTTTCAAGTTTGTATCTTAAGTTTTGAATCCCAAGTGGTGATTTGATTAAGGATTTTCCTTTACTAAAAAATTTGTCTTACCTCTTTGTGTTGCACTGTTCGTTCTATTTTTGTTTTACTGAAAAGCAGAAACAAGTGCCCTGGTAAATCATTCTGTTAGTGGCAAACCATTCATATATGGCTGGTATCCTACAATGGTAAATTTTATCGTCAGTTTTCATAGTGTTTAACTACAGAATTTGTTCTGGATAAAGTGTCAGTGTTGGTCTAATCCAAACTTAGATTAAAGTTTTCTGAGTTTACAATTTTAATAGTTTTTTACTCCTTGAGATAGTTGCTAGATTTATCAGCAAGTAAACTGTTACCACTAAAAATCTTAAGGGTATGTGCAAGCATAGTTTTTCCACATTTTCCTACAACTTGTAAGTTATAAAATGGAGAAGTAGTCTATGTCGCTAACACATTGCAATGTATCAGGGATCTGATTTAATGGTGCGAGCTGCAAAGAGGTCGATGATTGATGAGTTGGAAGCAATGCTTGATGTGGTGGATCCGCAGCCTGCTGGGAGATCTCTTTCCATGAGAAGGACCTTTGATATGCCTGATGGCGTTATTCAGAAGGAAATTGCTGCGGGTGTAGCACAGGTTGTTGAAATGCTTGATCAGGAAGAGTAAGGGTGCCAACCCTTTTGAGGCATGCTTGTAAGAACATGGTTGTGTAATTAATAATCCATGCATTCTGGGCTCTTGTTTATCGTTTGTTGTTGTTTTGTAGTTTTGTTATCTTTACTAGCGTCACTACTTCGCTGAATGCCTGCGGATTGTCTTGCTTGTGCTTGGACTCGTGTATCTGTGCTGTTCTGAATAGAGTTTGGTTATTTGTTTTTGCAGCAAAGCCAAGCCAAGCCTGGTTCTAATTCAGTTATTTATTAGATGTTTTCGGAATTTTATCGTGAAATTTCTGAAGTTTTGGTTCTAATTTCTAGTGTTTTTATAATCCATTAAAACCCTCTTTTGAAATCTTGGCATTAAAAAATACCCTAAATTCTAAAAAACATAATAAATTTTCATTAAATAGACATAGAACGAAAGTGTCCCTTGTAAGGACGATGTGTTAAAACCCGGTAAATGCTTGAAGTGGACTTTGCCAGGTAATCGTCTTGGGCTTGAAGTCGCCTCAGCCCAAGTTTTGAAATTGTTTTGTACGCTCTCTTCCTTCCGTTTGGTTTTAACGTTGGCCTTGTTAGACGTTACAAGAAAACAAAGAGGTCATATAAGTAACCATTCAAGTCGAAGATCTAGGAGGAGTCTCTGCTCTACTTACAATTTTATTCTATTTTCAATTCTCTTCACATTCGATTTATACCCATTTTAATTTCAATTATTATTTGAGTTTCAGTTGTATTTGGTTCTCATCATCCCTTTAAACTTCTCTTAATTCATTTGGGTTTTGGTTGTAGTAGCTATTTCTTCACCATTTCAGTTGGTCTTACGTCATATGTTACAGGCTTTAAAACAATAAACATGCGCCTTGCGAGACAATCGGTGTCTTATTTAATAATTAGTCAAATCAATTTATTTTTTTATTTTAAAGTATTTTATTTTAATGTATTCACATTAGGCTTTAGTTTAATATTGCCCACTTGGTTTCTCCACGCACAATTTGTCAAAAAAGTGCTTTCGCAAGTAAGCTAAATAAACAACTTAACACGTTTCTTGTTAATAATAAGAAACTTGAATGTTCTTTTATATAATTAGATCTTGAGAATAACGTATCTTGACGACCCATTTTTTAATTGTAAACAGTTTTAATGTTCAAACCTTGAATTATTACTTTAATGTCAAATTAAAATTCAAAGCCAAATATGAGCCTTCTATCAACCTCTCATCCCACTCAAAAGTAAAAATTCTCCTCCAACACCACGTGCTGAAGTCACTACCAACCTTCCTTCCAAGAAAAAAAGGGCAAAACACATAAGCTTTGCTTCGAACTATCTTGTTGCCCAAGTCACTAATGACTTCATCAATATATTTATTTTGATATTAATTAATTAACCATGATATTGAAAAAGAAATCTTAACGATCCTCGGAATATCCTAACATATAAATTATAGTATTAGAAGAAAAGTTGTTTCTAATTGGGTTGTTTAGTTGGCTAATTATATTCTTATTGTTAGGTCAAAAATCAAAATCCAGTTTCCGATTTGAACTAATCACGAACTGCATATATTTAATTCTCAAATTATAATAATTTAATTTAGAGTTTGGCAGTCCGCATTTGGCCACTAGGATATATGCTTCTACTCACTTTAAGATTGTAATGAGATACACGTTTGAGTTACATATTAATTTTATATTGGTTTTTTTTTATTTAGACGATAACGTATTTATCAATACTTCTTCCTTTTTCTTTATTCTTTTTTTAATATGAATCAAATGCAAAGATTCATTTTTTCTTCGTTTATTTAATAAGCTTGAAAGTTTATTAACCAGATTCTATTTACGTTAGCACAAACGTAAAAAGTTGAGTTTAGAGTCAACCCAAATGGCTATTAGTGTTACACTTAAAGAATTTTTTTCCATATATAACTAATAATATATAATCTTAACGTGTATCCCTACGATACATATTAAAATAATAAATAATATGTATTCATATTATTTTAATAATTATTTTATCTTGAAAATTATATTTATTATTATAAAACTATGATTATAATATAATTTTCAAGGTAAAATAAGGGCACACATTAGAGTACCCCTAATTAATTATAAGGTTGGTGGCCACGTTTTCCAACATGTCAAGTTAAAAGTTGTAGGGACTCTCAAGCAGCGGAGCTGGTTTTCATTCTCAATAGAAGAAGGTAAGCTTTTTATTTATTTTTACCTGTATTAATCCACTTGTATGCACATATAACATTTATAAACCAAATTAATCCACATTTTAATTAAAATATTTATAGACTAAAAATCAATCGGTTGAGATTGGTAAGCTGTCAGTGTTCAAATCTCGATAATATAAATAAGGGTAGGTGTCGATTTATATGTATTATTCTATGTAGACTAATTACTAAAATTATCTTTTTAATTAGATAATTATTTAAAACAAAGCCTCGTTTAATTAAATCAATATTCAGTTTAATATAACATATTTTTATTTCTGAAAATATGAACAATCGATAATGATGCAATCACGACTACAAAATCATAGAAACAATGACAGGAAATATAAATTAAGGCAATTATATTTTGAAATCTTGTAAAATATTACTGCTATTTAATGTGGTCAAACTATTTTTAATGACTTTGACATTTTCGCGATGTAACTTGTAATGTATTTATTAGATATTTTAAAAAGATGAACCGCTTCCACAGATATTTATTACCTTATTTATTAACTATAACAAATTCAGCAAATTAATATATAAAGAATAGTCATCAGAATCGTCAGATTATCACCAGACCGTCACTAGGATGGTTAGACTGTTATCAAAAAATTCATCTAACTATCATCTAAAAATTCATGAGATTATCATTTGACTTGTTAGATTATCATTTTAACTTGTTAAACATTCATTTTACTTATCGGATCATTATTTTAACTTGTTCAACTGCTATTTTATTTATTGGACTGTCATTTTAACTTGTCGAATCGTCATTTGATGGAGAGAACAAAGAGGTGGAGGTATAATTATTATTTACCTAGATTTGGTTTGATAAATCAAAGAAAATCATAAGGTTGATTATTTTTCAAAAACCTCCTTAAATTGGGTTATTTTGGTGAATTTCTAAAAAATAGTGTTGGTTTGTGGGAAGTAAAACTTAAATAGTGTGAAAGTGATTAAAAAAAGGTAAAACAATGCAGGAGGAATTAACTAAAGATAGAAAATGTCAGCCTCCTCAACTCAATTTCCCAAATGAAATATTTATATATAGTACGCCACTGGTTCATCTTCTTTCTATAAACAAACTATACTATTCAACACCACAAACCACGCCGTTGAATTGGAAGATTCCTTGTCACTCCCAAAATACACGCTTAACCTAACCTAACCAACCAACCGTCGATGCCCCCACCTCTGACCATTTTTAACTTCTTTCTTTGTCTTTGACCCAGTAAAGCTTTCTTATTGTATCCAACTTGTGTCACCAGCTCTGACTTTACTTTGACATCGACCCATAAAGTTAATTTACCAACTATTTGTTTACTAAATTAATTGGCTGTATGACTCTACCAAGAGACATTTATTGTCACGAAGAAATGCATTGCTTCTGCATGAATCCTATGTATGTATGTGCTTACATCAACATTAGTTTTCAGTTTTTAGTTAATCAAATATTTCGCTTACTTTATAACTGTTTTTTTAATTATTATTTCAATTAATTAATTTATAAGATTGTATTTAGACTACTAAAACATTCACAAAGTACACTCTCTGGGACATGGAAACCAAACAAGTAGGTCCATGGAAGTCCCACCTTCTGCCACGTGGGACCTCCTTTCTGGCTGCTATAGTTTGACATAGCGAGTTAGCGACCGTCACCGACTGATGGACCACCCACCTGTTTTTGACAGCGACGAAGCACAGAAATAACACGTCCAGAACTTAGGTGGCGGGCCCGCTCCAAACGTGGCCACGTCAGTCCCGACTCACTCACAGGTGTCGTCACGCGCCTTGCCCGAAAAGTCTTCCCGCCACGTGTCCTACTTTCCTTCTGATTCCGCTGGGCCCCCCACAATCCCCCACAAAAGCCTTCTGCCTTTCCGGTTCTTTCAGTTATTAACAAATTATATTGCAAAACACACGGCTCCCACGCTCTCACCCCGCTTTTCTCCCAACCACGCGCCCATTCCGTGGCGGGTAACATGCACGCGGTTTCATTAATTTATTTTATGTGGTGGTTCCCGGTTCAACAACCGAGTGTTTAACCTGGAATGCACGTTTCGTCTAACCCGAAACTCTATAAATACCGGATCTCCAATTAAAGCTTCTCTCCCTTATTTTTTGTCTCGGGTTCTGCACACGATATTTCGCTTGATTCTCGTTCTCGTTCTCTGCAAATTTCTTCTCTGCTGTTACCTTATATGCATTACCGTCGTCTCTAATACCCTTCGCATTTCTCGGTTCTCTCGGGGAAACATTTCGGCACAGCCTAGAATCTGACGAAAGGTTCGCCTGAACTGAATGAACAACCTTGCTCTTGAAACAATCTTAAAGTTTTGTTCTTTCGATCTATTTAACGATATTGTGTTCGCTCACTGTTGCTTTGTTATGTTTTTACAGATTGTGATAACGTTAACTCATACCCGTCACCGCATTTGACTATAGTTTCGTATCGTTCGTTCAAAGCTCGTAAGCCAGGTGGGTCACGTTTGTTTTTCCTTTTTCTTCCTTTTCTTGAAAAGGGTATTCGGTTTTGCACGCAATACAGGGAAATGCAATGCATTTGTTCCTGGAAATGGTTTTCTTTTCATTTACGAATTGTTTTTCTTGTTCTTGTTTCGTTGTTTGACTGGGCGGTTGGATGTTTTAGTTTTTTCTCCAACCGCAAACCGGATACTGTTGTGATTGAACTTTATTTGTATATCATAAAGCTGTGCTTGAAAACGTTTGATGTGATATGCTCTTTGTTCGTCTCTGATTTCTTTAGTATTAAGTTCTTGTTGGCCTCGGTTCATTAAAAATACTAATAAATGAATGGTCAAATCTTATTATTGCTGCTGTTTAATTTTGACCTTATATTTCATAACATTATTCCACAGAAGGGTTTTGATTTTTCGGTGGAATATGTTTGATAGTAACCCAAGCAGGCATTAATAGTGATACATGAAATGAAATGTTGATTTCTTTGCATCACATAATGAGTTCACATCATAGATTAGAAATTGGGTCCATTTTGTTTAAAGCTTCTCGTGTAGTAGGACCATCATCTGTGGTTGCATATGATATTGTTTGCTCTCCACTATGTGGGGTTACAGTGCTGTTTTTTGGACACAACCTCTTATGGCTAGTATCTTCTCCACCAGATATTAGTCCTCTCTAGTCTGATTTTAACGTTCAACATTGTTTTGACTTCTCTTTTATCATATGTAAGTGTATATACGTTTGTATGTGTTCTCCTTTTTATGCACTTAGTTTTGAGTATGATGTAGGTGATTTATTTTTTATATGTTTAACAGTATCTTTCTCTTCGGTTTCAAGTTCATCTTTATGTCACTGCTGCGTGTAACACCATAACTTAGGACATAAGTGTTTATGTTTCTGTAAGATGAGTTTGATTAGTATTGAAGGGGAGTATAAATTTGGTAGCTTATATATTACATGTAGAAGCCTTGGATTCGTACCAATACAACAGTTGGGTTCTTTTATTCCAGACTCAGTTCTTGCTTCTCCAGAGGCCCAAATATATTTTTTTATAATATCAGAAGTTCTTTCTTGCATGATCGTTGAAGAGTCTTTGGTTTTTGTTTCCTTTTCTTGCCATTGAAGGTATAGAAAAATTATAGTTTTTTTGTGGGGGATATTACCGAGTTTAGAAATAACTTTTGCATTAATGTAATAGATGGAAATGACTGAACAAGAGATTGTTATTATGCCTCTTTTTATGTAATCCTAAAGGAAGATGACCAACTACACAATTTATGCATAGGATAAGGTTGTTATAGAATGAAACAGGGGACGTAACTTATTGGTATATCTAAGCCTCTTTCTCTCTCTCTCTCTCTCTCTCTCTCTCTTTTGGTGATAACTTCATTGAAAAGAAAAAAGAAAGCAGATTGTTTGAGCCTATGGAAACCCGAAAAATGTGGTTTTCCTTGTTTATCTGCTCTGGAAAAATTCTTTCTGAACAAACTCTACTTCTATTGACGCTCCATGTGTATAGAAATGGTTAAACAAATTGGCAACATTTGGTTCTATTTTTTTATTTTAACAAACTAATTTTTCAGATGGCCATAGCTTTTCATGTTTATCATCCAAATTTACATAATCCTATGATGTTAGTCTTTGTGTACTGCAACAACAATTCTTTTAGTTGCTTTGTTTTGCTTGACATCAAGCTGGAGGCAGGAATTTTTCCCTTGGTTCGGAAGCTAATCATTCTCTCTTCTCTCTAATCATCTACAGGTAACCTTCCATGACCACATTCACAGGCACAATGGCTATGGAAATGAGAAGGTATAATTACAAATTTTATCTTGCTGTACTTGAAAATTTTTAAAATTGAAGTCCATGGGATTTTCTCTTAACACATTCTTTGTTGTTTTAGTGTGCAAAAACCCTCCGCCTGATGGACTGCATGCCAAATAGCTGTGATAAGAAAACATTAAAGAGGTGGTTCTTCATCGATAAAAGGGTTGGGTAGAAAGGATATTGGAGATCGAAGATTTTAAGCATATTGCTTTGTGTTTGAGTGCGTTGAGTTTTTCTAAGTTTCTACGTTATAGATTCTTGTGAAAATCTGGATCAAATGGACCTGAAAGCTAATCATCCTTCTTCTGTTCTCACTGATCCTGCAACCGTAAAAAAATCAATATTAGTTGTTTACTCAGATTTATTTCTAAATATTCCTGGGAAGAAAACTGGAGTACTTGATGATGTCCGTGCCAGTTCTTGGCTGGATGCTATGAAGGCCTCCTCACCTCATAAGAAGATAATCAAGGATTCTAACAATGAGTTTGCATTATCTGATGCTGATAGTGTTTATCGGACCTGGATGGTATATTATCCTTCCGAGTTTATCTGAGAGTATGTCAGAAAAAAGAGTATTAATGTGGTTTGATGAACCTTTCTTTGATTTTGCAGCTTCATTATCCATCAGCACTCACATCCTTTGAACAAATCATGAATTATGCTAAAGGCAAGAGAGTAGCATTGTTTATGGATTATGATGGAACTCTTTCACCAATTGTTGACAACCCTGACTGTGCCTTTATGTCTGATGATGTAAGAATAGATTCTTAGATGAAAAATTTGTGAATATTCAGTTAAAAACTCCATTTTGTCTTATTTCTACTAGTTCTGAATTGAGAAAATTTAATTTTCAGATGCGTGCTGCTGTTAGAATGGTGGCAAAGTATATCCCTACAGCGATAATTAGTGGTAGAAGCCGTGACAAGGTAACTTTCAGACCACCTTTTTATTTTTTTGTTGAGTAGATGAAGTTGATTTTAGGTTAAACACTTCCTTTGCTGTCTTCTATTTGTTTATATTCTACTGTCCCTGGTTGTCTTGTGAATTGACTATTTTTTATTCCTCTTATTCAGGTTTATGAGTTTGTAGGACTGGAAGAACTGTACTATGCTGGAAGTCATGGAATGGACATTGTAGGTCCTGTTCAACAATTTGAACCTGATGAACACCTGAACAGTATTAATTCTACTGACAAGCAGGTAGTGAGCGCCTAATTTTCTGTATACTGTTTCTCCCCCTAATAATATTCTTTTTTTTTAATGTGATTTCTTTAATATATAGGGCAAGGAAGTTAATATTTTCCAACCTGCTAGGGAATTTTTGCCTATGATTGAAGAGGTGTGTAAACCTTTTACGTCTGTATGACAACAAACTTTTGATTTTTCATTCTTTAATAGGAAAAATAGCATTTCAATTGATTCATGTATGAACAGGTCTTTAGTTCCCTTGTGGAGAATACAAAAGAGATCAAAGGAGTGAAAGTTGAGAATAACAAGTTCTGTGTATCTGTCCATTATCGTAATGTAGATGAGGAGGTAAGTGTTTCCTTTGAGGACTAAAGTTTTGATTACCATATGCCAACGGTGGTACTTATTTATTTATTTTTCTTTTTCTTTTTTTGCCTTATGTAAACGTTTGTTTGGACTCTGTGTGACATGTTTGCAGAGTTGGGCAACAGTTGCACAGTGTGTGCATGAAATCATCAAAAACTATCCTCGTTTACGATTGACTCATGGGCGGAAGGTAATCTTTGGAGCCATCATGCAGGCTGAACATTTTGGTTATCATGAATTGCGATATTTTCTGCTTGTGCTAATTTGTGTTTCATGGACCTCATGATTAGGTTTTAGAGGTCCGACCTGCGATCGACTGGGATAAAGGGAAAGCTGTCATGTTTCTACTTGAATCACTGGGTGAGTAAATACTTTTTCTCCTCACTCGAGCTCTGATCATTTCTTGGATTAATATTATGACATTTTTTGTACTAAATGGAAAATAAAAAATTCAGGGTTAAGCAATTGTGAAGATGTGCTTCCAATTTATGTTGGAGATGATAAAACAGATGAAGATGCATTCAAGGTAACGTATGACTTACCATCATATTAACTTTTAAACAATTCCCCTATGGGTCTCCTGATCATCTAAAGAATCAAATTAATGTCTTGTACCAGGTTTTAAGAGAGAGAAATTGTGGTTTTGGCATTTTGGTCTCAGCGGTGCCCAAGGAAACCAAAGCATTTTACTCTTTGAGGGAACCATCAGAGGTACAAAATTTTCTCCTGATGAAGAATTTTTGTTCTTGAACTCCTTTACAGTGGTGAAATGTTGTTACAAAGGGTAGAAGATACACAATGTTCATGTCAAGAATACATGATTGTTGATAGAAAGAATTTATATAAAACCTTGTAAGGGGCAAAGTGGCCTCTCTTTTTTATTTTTCCTTCTTTTTAACCTCTAATATTGTTTCTTAAGATTGCCGCTTTTCAAGAATTGTCTAGTTTAAGCACACTTTGCTATTTACTTTTGCTGTTTTTTCCGTTTACAAAATTATCATTTCTTGTTATTTATGCAGGTGATGGAGTTTCTCAAGTTATTTGTGTTATGGAAGCAGCAGTCAAGTGCTCGTTGAAGTATTACAATTACAATATGGAAAAGAGGCTAATACTCTAATAAACACATATGATAAGACAGCCTCTATTTTACGAATTCTCTGGGGAAGAATATTTTTTAGAAGTTCTGAAGCAGATTCACTTAGAAAACCTCCATCAAGATTAAAATCTGGAAGACTGTTTCTAATCAAAGCTTCCTACCCATGATTGTAAATTCCTTGCTTTACTAATCTTTGATTTTAACCGCATACCTTCATTCTTTTACCTACCTTTTAGACATTCAGTTTGGTCAGTAGTTTCTCCCTGTGGGGGCTTGATTACTACTGAGAATCTTAATATTTGTTGATTCTTTCGATTGTAGAAATGCAGTGTATAAAGCTTCTTTTGGCTGCTAATACAATTTGATGCAGTTTTGATTTCTCTCTGACACAGACGCATCCTTTTGCTGTCAAACCTCAGTAATTTCTATGTCTAATTAATAAGTTGTCATTTCTTAACTATTTTGGGAGCTTTTGATCTTTAATGAGATTGGATTGATGGAACTGAAGGGTTTCTCGAATTTAATACTCTGAACTGAGGATTGTGGGACATCTTCTGCCGATTGTCACATACAATGTAGAGTATTCGATGATTTTTTTTCTCTGTAAAAACAAAAGGAATCACTCTAAGTTGAGCAATTTAACAAATTCTGGAACGTAATGTGGGCAATATGTTTATAGTTTTCGTTACAGATGGAATAACAAAAATTAAGAAGACATTGTAACTCACTTTCCTCGATTGTTCTTAATGGGGCAATCTCGGTTTAGTTGAATGAGGCCAAAGCTTAAACAGATGAAATAGAGCCCATAAAAGCTAATATGAGTATCACCATGATTAGCATTTGCTTGGAAAATATATGTCGAAAACCGGGCAGAAGTCTGCCGTCCTGAACAGATAAAGACTGTAGGGCCATCAGTGTTTGGATCATGAGGTTGTTGTTTATAATTTGTAGAAAAATTATTGAATGGCCCCAACACGTAAACACTAATCATTCGAGATATTGAAAGAACTTGCATGTATAATTCAAAATATTGGTGCCTCACCTGATGGGCCATTGCTTAATTGGAGTGTTCTTGTCCTTTTTCCATATTACGAAGAGATCAATGGAACAGTACGTCCCCAGAACACCAAAAGCTTTGCCAACCCAGTAATTTTGAAATAATGAAGAATGAATTCAAGCATTGGTCATACCATCATAAGGAAGAAGGAAGTTTTCATTTTGATTTTATTTTTATTATTTTGTATGCATAGCATCACTGTTTAAAATACTCTTCAAATATTCTAATAAATGAAACTCTAAAAACTACTTGTCTCACCGATCATTATTTTTAAATTGAAAAAGTAGTTATGATTTAATAATATTTGTAAACTACATTAAGTCATGATTGCTATGATAGTATCATAATATATAGAAAAAGATTCATAATTTATTATAATATTTAAGATGTGTGGTAATTTTTTATAGTTAACGTGCCAGATTAAATATTTAGTATGATGCGTAATGTGTTCACCGATCATGCTGTTTTTGAGTCTTGGCTAAAGTCATGTAAATCATTGTTTACTTGATTATATCTTTATTTCCTCTCATGGGTGGCTCGGATTCTGTCGAGTTCAAGCTGTGAATATGATGGTGATTGTTAGTTTATTTACCAAAAAATAAAATAATTTAGGTCAAGTTAAGAATAAGAATAAATTCATTTGACTACTTTAATAGTTTTTTTTTCTTTTTCATTAAATACAATCTCCAAACATTTTTCTCTTATAAATATTTGATATATATAAAAGGATTGATATTTTAACACAAATTTTTAACATAAAATCTTAGTTTTTAATTAATAAAATCTAATAATCGAGATTATTGATGATTGATGAGTTGATATTATTTTTTTATACGCGCATATTAAAAGATATTATAAAAAAAAATTATTCGATAATATTTCCCTTCAAAGTATATCTATCAAATTTGAGTATTTTTCCAAGAAGCATTCATTGGTTCATAATGCTTATAAAATATTAATTCATATAAAAAACATTTTTACGTATTCTAATCAAGTATTGCGAAATCATTAATAAAAGGGAATGTTTTGAAAAAAGTTATGATTTATTCTAATACTCTTGCTTAACCCTTAAACAATAATAATAATAGTTTCTTATTTCGTTTTGGTTTTCTCTTTCCAGCCAATTTTGTCTCGTAAATTAAGGATTATACTAATGAATCAATTTGACAATGACTCTTGTTTTAATTTGGAGTTTTCAATTCATTTTGAGTCGACAAAACCTTCTATATATACGACATACAACATCGTATCTTCAGCTGTAGTACAGGAACAAAAACACAATTGTAATCGGATCTGGTCTAAATATTCCCAAATCCCAAAGCACATTCTTACAAGATCTACAAGATGGATTGATTTAAGACAAGAAGGAAGTCATTTGATCCATCTTATCGTATTTGCCTAACATGCACTTGTGTGATTAGATGAAGATCTCGTTAACCATCCTACCAGTCTTCTATACGTGAAATGGTCACAACAACCATTCTTGCCCAAGGCAGCACAAACTATTACGCGATCTGTCAACCAAAAAGCTTGTCGATAAAGGCTTGAAAAGTTTGTGGCGATGGTTAACTACGTACCCTCAAGCTTGGAGCACATGGCTTGTCACATGTCCCCATGTTTCATGGCGCAGTTTATTCATGGCTAGCTATTTCATTGCTGTCATGATTGAACAGCAAGTGTCTCCATATATAAGTTACGTTCCATTAATTTCTGATCGAGTTGTTGATTCTTGATGACTGTGAGGAAGAATCCAAAGTTCAGTCGGTCGATCACCCCCTCTGAGAAATTAATAATGTTTGTTCAAATTCAATCTAATTCAATGCTAGCAAGCTGAAGGGTTTACTGTGTTTTAAATTTAATTTGAGTGCAAACTTGGTTGGAATGGATTATGGAGGAGTCTCTTCTGCATATAAGGTTATTTTATGTGTAATTTTGATTACATTTATTGATTGACAATATGATACTACATTCATGATAATATGTAGGGAACTTGACATCAATTCTCTGGCGAAACCCAGAAACAACAGGTTAGTTGGAAGCTTCCATTCACAATTATTATTAAGAGACAAAAGATCAATATCATTTCCCCAATTGAAAGTTCAAATCATCCATAAGTTGGTGACCACATCTCGGACAGCCATATCAGTCACCATATAAAGCTTCCCTGCTACCATCCATAATTGAGCCACTTTCTATTTTCCGTGATGATGCCGCTGCCACGTCCATATGTTTCAATTTTCTGCATGCTTTCATCACTTTTTTCTTGATTGATCGATCGTGCTCGTCTATATATTCACCATATCATGACGTGTCGCAATATCGGCGGTTCGGTTTTGATGATAAACAAAGGATCAGACGGGGTTGAATTAATATGAAACATAGATAGCCTCGGTTAACACCACATGATGTCCCTGATCGATATCACATGCTTCACTTGATTTAATTCAAATAAAGACCAAAAAAGAAAAAAAAAAAAGAGTTGGAAAGTGTATGTATTTAATTAATATTTTATGTTATAGCTTATTGCTTTCCTAGACTTTTCCGATCGATGGGCCCAAAGAGCTCTAGAAGTTTTTTCCTGTTATTGATTTTGATTGTTCAAAGTTTCAAAATAACACGTGTTTTAATTTATGTGGGAAAGATGATTTACTAGCAAAAACACAATTCCAACTATAGTACCTAATTACTTATTAAATAAAATAATAATCGCAATATTTTATAAATAGTATATTGCTCAATTATTGTGAAATAAAATATCTATCAATCTCTCTACTTCAAGTCAAAATTGGTCAAGAAATACTCAAGATGCAATCAATTTTCTCTACGAACCCACTTCCATGCGCATTGTAAACAAATAGACATTAAAAAGATAATTGGTTTACAATAATAAAAATAATAATAAAGAGTAATTGATGTTCGATCAATTACGTTAAGGAATTTGAACTAATCATGTTGTAATTAATTAAAAATATATATATATTGCAAGCCCCTAAGAGATTTTGAACTTTGACGAGGATCCCAAGTCAAAACTCCTTAAAGCTTTGATCAACTTATCATATGAACACTAAATTGAACTAATCGTGGGTTATTATGCATAGTTGGAAGAATGATCAAACCTAGAAGCTGATGTGCCTGCTGAGAGACTTGAGAAATTGACACCTAGCAAATGAGATTCATGATCATCCTTCGAAAATGGAAGGAGTTATTGATTTGATTTTGATAGCCCGCCAACGTGGAAGTGGCCCACCCTCTTAATCGAGTTGTGCATCACGCTGATGAATGTGTAGACAAATTAAAATGAGTACTCCTTAACCACGTCTCTCTTCTGATCCCAATCAGCGTACGATAATACAGTCTTATTGCGTGTTTGTCAAATTTACGAAACCCATCAAATTTAGCAGTAAATGATGGACAAGTTGTCACTTACTAACAAAACTTTGTGCTGGATTCCTTAATTGTAGCATTCTTCTAATTATTTCATTGGTTTCTCGGAGAGATTTAATGTATGATTAGTCAAATTAATAAGGAGTTTAATTATAGTACTAAGAGTCATTCATCATTGGATAGTAATATCCTGGAAAGCTTATCAATTAATTACAGGAACATTTGATTGTTCTAATCTTTTACAGCGGGGAGAATATACCTTGATCGATCTCACTGAACTGATCCTGAGCTACCAATTTGAATTTGTTCGAGTGATTGTGATGTGTAGTTCAATTCTTACCACCACATTTTTTGCCAATTTAAATTAATATTGTTCTTTGGATCCTTATTGTTGTCTTTGTTGTTGTTTGACTGGAAGGTAGGAAGTTAAATATATACAACCTGTTCAGCAGATGGGTTTCAAATATGCAGCTAAGCATTTAATCAAGTACTTCAAAACTCTTTAAAGAAATGCCTCCGCCAGACTTTCAAAATTATAAACTCAACTCCCCCATTTGGAATTGGTTGGGTTTTCCAAGTAATTTCTTCATCTCCCACCCCAGTAAATTGAACATTCTTGAAAGCAAGCTAGGCCTAATAGTGTTTTGGGTCAAGTTTTATAACAAAAAATGTCGACAGCCAACATGTTTACGGTTTCCTTTGTTACATTTTTGACGTCTCTCTCTATTTCCAATTGAATTGGACAACCCACACGAAAGTTACAAGCATTGAATTGTATTTAATTAGTACCAAAGTCATTGGATTGACCTTAGTTTCAAAATTCAACTTCCAAGATCTAGCAAAATCTTATGAATTCTTGACACACATACGCAATAATACAACAACCATACTTCTCTCCCTCTCTCTCAGCAGCCTTTCTACTTTCTATTTAAACTCCGTTTTGCCATAATAGCATTCCCTCTCCCATTCCTCACCCACCACACAAACAAACCGGCATGGACACCCATAACCCCTCCCATTCATCCTACTACACTCCCTTGCCGGAGCATCCCTCCCTCGCCCCCCTTCCGGCGACTCGCCGCAGACCCTTAAAGGGTTTCGCTGTGATCTTTGCCTCTGTCGTTTTCCTCGTGTCATTGGTCGGATTAATCATTTACCAAAGCCAGGAACCAAAAACGCCCACATCAAACGACAATGATAATAATCCCTCCACATTATCGTCAAAAACCGAGTCATTATCAGGAAGGGTGCCAAGAGGGGTAGCTGAAGGTGTCTCAGCCAAGTCAAATCCATCTCTTTTCGACGATGAAGTTTCTTATAACTGGACAAATGCTATGTTTTCATGGCAAAGAACGGCGTTTCACTTTCAACCTGAGAAGAATTGGATGAATGGTAGGTACATAGAAGTTTGAACTTTTCAAACTATTGCTTGTGAAATCACGTGCTTGTCTGGTTTAATAGCTTGCTTTCTTATTATTGATAGTTGGGTAAGATTTGTACTTTTCTTGATTGTCTCCCTATAATCTATAATAATAATTTTCTGATATACAGTATAGTTCATTTTATCATTCCTATCTTTTCTGTTTGGTACTTTTTGCTTCCTACTGATCCAACTGTGTTGGCTCCTTGTGGCACTTCTCAATCAAAATTGTTCGTTTGGTGGGGGATTCTTGATGTCTCTGCTTCAGATCCTGACGGTATGTCTTCACATCAATCTCTTCTTCTTCTTTGTCTAGCAAATAATTGTTATCAATTTTATTTTATCATTAAATAGTTTGCTAGGAGATGAGTAGATAAAACTTCTATTGCCATTATAAAATCATCAACTAATATTATTAATTGGTAAAAGAACCAGTAATAGTTTGAACCTTCTGTTGCATTTTGTTTTGCTCCGGATGAATGCAGGGTTCTATAATCCACTCACAACTGAATTTCATTAATAGGGTCAAGAAAGCTAACAATTAATAACACTTACAACTTGGACGGACCGTTTACGCATCTTAAATTAAGCTTTTTCTTCTAGGGGTAAAAATGTGACATCAGAATTTGGTTGGCGAATACGATAAACGCCTTGTATTAGATTTGGTAGTCTAGTACTGGTACTAGTATTTTTGTGGCTGGAAATAACGTGTTCGACGTTTTAGACCAATCAGGAATGGGCGTCCCACATTTATCTGACCTGGCATGATAATATTGGACGGTTCACTGGGGTCCACCCATCAACTTCGATGTAACAAGCTTGTCTCGTTACTCGGTTCTTCTTGATACGTGGCGCTTCTGGAGTCTACAATATAAAATATTTATTTCCATTTAGCTATTTAAATAATATTTCTTTTAATCTTGGCGTTTAGAAAATATAAAATAGATATTAGAAAGTTTTGGTGCAAATTCATTGCAAAAACCTGTAGCAGGGGATCACGACATTTCAATGGACTCATTTAAAAGTTGGTTGGGTAAGCTTCCAACGTGTAAATTACAAGAGAAAAATGTGCTTTGCCAGCTAGCTCGTGCTCCATGCTCAAATTTGGTTTGGCTTGTTATTCTGGTGTCTAAATTGAGACAAACATTCATAATTACAGGTCCATTGTTTCATATGGGGTGGTACCATCTGTTCTACCAATACAATCCGGATTCAGCTGTGTGGGGCAACATCACGTGGGGCCATGCTGTATCAAGGGACCTGATTCACTGGCTTTATCTCCCAATCGCCTTGGTCCCTGATCATTGGTATGATATCAACGGTGTGTGGACTGGGTCCGCCACTCTCCTTGCTGACGGTCAGATTGTCATGCTTTATACTGGGGACACCGATGAATCCGTGCAGGTCCAAAATCTTGCGTACCCCGCCAATCTATCTGATCCCCTTCTCCTTGATTGGGTCAAGTACGAGGGTAACCCGGTTTTGACCCCCCCAACCGGTATAGAAACCGACGAATATAGAGACCCGACAACCGCATGGCTTGGACCCGATGGAGTATGGAAACTCACAATCGGGTCCAAGATCAATACCACGGGTATAGCACTTGTGTACCAGACCACAAACTTTACAACATTTGAGCTTTTGGAAGGAGTGTTACATGCGGTTCCGGGCACGGGTATGTGGGAATGCGTTGACTTTTACCCGCTTGCAACAAACGGGTCAACTGGATTGGATACATCAGCAATTGGCCTGGGAATTAAGCACGTGTTGAAGGCTAGTTTGGATGATACAAAAAAGGATCATTATGCGATTGGGACTTATGATCCAGTGAACAATACATGGACACCCGATAACCCGAAACTGGATGTGGGTATCGGGTTCCGGGTGGATTATGGACGGTACTATGCATCAAAGTCATTTTATGACCAGCACAAGAACAGGAGGATCCTCTGGGGTTGGATTAACGAAACTGATACTGAAACTGATGACCTGAATAAGGGTTGGTCATCTGTTCAGGTATATAATTAGATAAATTAATTAGAAATTTCTATGTTTTAATTTTCTTGAACCAAGAAATAATTATTCACTCCAAGTATAATTTTGTTTTACAGACAATTCCAAGGAATGTGTTATTTGACAATAAGACTGGGGTCAGTATCCTTCAATGGCCAGTAGAAGAAGTAGAAAGCTTGAGATTGAACAGTACAGAGTTTGAGAGTGTACTCATTGAGCCTGGAACAATTGTGCCGCTTGATATAGGCATGGCCACACAGGTTTGTCACGTTACTTCTTGCGTATGGAAATGATCAGTATTTGCTTACAAGTATGCTGAATTCTGAATGCATATCTGGCTGCTTGCAGTTAGACATATTTGCAGAGTTTGAAACAGAGTTGGTGGGATCAGCAGCTGCAGAAGAAGGCTACAGTTGCAGTGGTGGGGCTATTGAAAGGAGTTCACTGGGACCATTTGGCCTTTTAGTCCTCGCAGATGACTCACTTTCTGAGCTCACTCCAATCTTTTTCCGCCAGACTAATACTACTAATAACACTCTCAACACATACTTCTGTGCGGATGAAACAAGGTTCATTTGCTTCTCTAATTTCCATGCTTACCTAATCATTTTCTCTCTTAAGTGCCAAATTTTACTTTCAAGTGATAAGGATGTGAGCTTCATGTAATGTTAAATGCAGATCGTCATTGGCTCCCGAAGTGTACAAAACTGTCTATGGAAACAAACTTCCTGTGTTCGAAGATGAAAAATTATCTATGAGAGTATTGGTAAGTGGGAAACCTATATAAATAAATTGTCTTTGATAGTTGAAATTCGTTTTTGAAAACAATTATTTCGTACGTAATAATTTAACAAAGAGAAATTTGATTTAGGTTGATCATTCAATCGTGGAAAGCTTTGCTCAAGGAGGAAGGACGGTAATTACATCAAGAATCTATCCAACAGAGGCCATCTACGGAGCTGCAAGACTGTTCTTGTTCAACAATGCAACAGGAATCAATGTGAAGGCCACACTAAAAATATGGGAGTTGAACTCTGCCTTCATTCATCCTTTCCCCTCGGACCTAATTAATTAAATGAATATTATTATATTGCTGGATCCAATCTGCTCTGATGCACTCTCCACGTTTAAGCAGCCATGGAACCCATTAATTATTTTATGTGTTACAATTGGTTGCCGAAAAAGTCGTACAATTTTGTTTGCAACCTTAGTATTATTTTACTTCATTCTTTTTGTATGGGGCTGCCATTCAATCTCAATCTTGTGGCTATACCATTTGCCCCTTCGGTCATTTTTCTTGTACTCGTCGCGAGCATGATTTAAAATTATTGACATCCTCCCCGTTATCTTTCATTTCTTCCATTTTTCGTCATCAATCACATCACGTCATATACGTATTCATCTTCCAGAATCAGATTATACATCTATCACAATAGATATATACAACCTTATCTACACGGTCAAATTGAATCGTATAGATTCGTTAATATCACATAATTTAAGAGGAGATTTTTCTGAATCAACAGTATTGCTTCTAAAAGATTGTAAGCTCATAAAATATATGCATACAACAACAACAATATATAATGGTAACAGGCATGGTTTTACATATTGCTTGAAAGGGGTTGTTTTCTTGTCTACTCTTACTACAGTGAAAGACCCTATTTTCAAGCTTTGAGAGATAATTTCTATGGGGCTATTTTGAGCCCCCAATTTTTCTAAGCTAAATTCAGCTCCAAAAAATTTAACGTATGTTATACTTTGTTAAGTACTTACCATTTTTGCCCTCTTCCTCCTTCTTTCTTCTCCAGAACCTCCTACACTCATCTTATCTTACTATATTTTTTCTTCTCTTTTAACCCATAAACGAAGCACAAGACCCCCACTCTCCGTCGCCACTACTGCCACCGCCCCCCAACACTGTCCCAACAAAACAGCCACTGCAGCATCGCCCACCACCATCAAGAACCCATTTTTGGCCAAGAACTCACCATCAAACTCAATCCTTCGAAATCGCAAAATTCCACGGCAGTTAGACCCCCCAAAAAAAAAAAAATTCCACCCTAACCCTACCACATCTGGTTCTCATTTGAATGCAATTGCAGGTGTAAGAGATGTCAATCGGGCTTAGCCTGTCAACTACAATGCAGGTTACGTCAAAGCCTGTGTCAAAGATGGATCAGACTTAAACCAAGATTTGAGGCCTGTAGGCCTGGCCCAGCTTTTAAATTAAACAAAAAAAAAAAAATTATATATTAAAAATTAATTTATATTTTAAAAAATATAAATAGTATATATACTGAGTCGGTCTAATCCGACTCAACCTGACCTAAACAGTAACTAACCCAAAGTCAAGCTCAGACTTTAGAATTTTGGTTACAAGGCCTAACTCGACTTGACCGAACGAAATACTGTTTTGATTTAACTTAGCCTGACCCAAAGGATTGGAAAGCTTAACAAAAACAGGTCGGGCCAAGCCATCACTAGTATACTTCTATCTTAAATTCCTTTGAGACAATATATAGTATAGGTACGTTCATTGAATATGCTTAGGCTTATATAATGTGAAATCCATCAAGATATACTCAAAATTA
The DNA here is from genome assembly GCA_026212285.1 of Bursera cuneata. Taxonomy (NCBI): domain Eukaryota; kingdom Viridiplantae; phylum Streptophyta; class Magnoliopsida; order Sapindales; family Burseraceae; genus Bursera; species Bursera cuneata. The sequence continues at coordinate 23,531 of JANLJB010003185.1, forward strand.
GGAAAAAGGAAAAACCACATCAAATTTAAAACTAGCTATTAACTAACTTTAAAACTCTACCTTCATAACTTGCAACAAGATTATACATTAATGCTACAACACAAATTGACTCAACAAAGTCTCCAGGTGGATGCATTTACTTTTTCTTTTTCATTTACACAATATGCAGTATTAAAACGAAAATATATGTGGTATGGCTAATTGGCTTTATTTGGATAAGCACAGAACATGTAGCCCATCCATGAAAGACCCTCTCTTAAACCACATTTTCATATTAACATCTTGTGATCGTTTCTACCAATTTTTTTCATAAATTGTTAAATGGGGTATCTACTCTCGATCCCATTTGCTATGTGTACCCTCTAATTCATTCTTATTACGATAAAGATTACACGTGAGAAGAAAGATCCTCATCAAATTTCAATCTATGTATCAAAATCAAAATATTCGTGGACTCTTTGGTTACATTTAAACTTTATATGACCTTGGGTTTGGCTACTCATTCAATAGCAATGATTGGACTTCCATCCAGTAGCCCGAAATTAGCCCATTATGTAGAGCCCGCAATTCCACCACAAATAAGCCCTCTTTGCTGAAGAGGGACAAAGAATAAATTATCAGGAGAATTACTCTTAATTTTTCTTAAATAGCAATTGTTTTTTATTTTATTTCTTTAAAAGAATACCCAGAAACAGTTTCAACATTGAAAGGCCAGAAATCTTCAGGTGATCATGCGTGTACATGAGCTGGTAGTCGTTGGAAGTGGCAGAAGACCGTTAGCATATATATTTTTCTAATATCGAAAACTTTAGACTAAAGAATTAATTATAGTATGTGACACACATTTGCATATGATATATATTATTTTTCAAAAGTGTCTTGGCAGGATCAATGCAGCTGATTGCTGCTTATTTTATGGAATTATGTTGGGTTCTGTATGGAAGCTCATTTCTTTTGAATACTTTTTTATATACATCGTAATTTCCATTATATCGTTATCCATCAATCCTTGATTCTGTAAGCTTTTCTACTTTATCTTTTTCCAGATGGTCTTGGTCCATTCTACTCACTTTGATCAATTTTCGAGCACTGTCTGCTGTTCTTGGATTGTATAATTGAAAAAAAAAAAAAAAAAAAAAAAAAAAAAAAAAAAAACNTTTTTATAATTAAAAAAAAAAAAAAAAAAAAAAAAAAAAAAAAAAAACCCTTCTAGGTATCATCATCCGTGTTTTCTTTTCTTTATTTAAATGGAAAACTTATAGTCGTATGTGTGGATATATACATCAAAACAAATCTCAAAATTTCTTACTCAATCCTGTAACATGATTTGATGTGTCTTCTCGATAATGGCAGACCAGACTTGGAATTATAATGGACTGTTTTAAGGATCCAAGGCCAACCTTTTAGTTTAGTTTTAGCATTACGAACCAATCACAAGAATTCCCATTGAATTGGATCAATAAGAACTTGGATACAGCAGATCTATCTTCAAGACGATAAGAAAAGAAAATCGAAATATTATTTAAGATATAAAGTCTAATATTCTATAGGTTTGTGTGACTTTTAGGTTAAAGCTTGCGTGGATGCATGAATGGAGGAAGGAATATGCACAGCATCGAGCATTGACTTGAGACTTTGAATGTTCAACTCTTCGAACAAGGAATTCGAAAAATGGGGCATTGATTTGAGTATTCAACCCTACGCATAAGCAATACAAAAGAAACTTAATGTAAACGGAGGAAGCTGGCTAGGTAGCTCATATGCTAAGATAATATATGCAAGAGGCTGACAACAATCACATGTATGTTTGCTTAGTTTCCATGTGCTGCTGCCTCCATCTTATTCAGTCTATATCCGATTCAAAACTCAATTATACAATTTGTGCTGTAAACAATATTTTCAGACATAAACTCTTCAAAAACTGTTAATTTATTTCTTGATCAATTTAAGGTAAACGAATGTAGTGGCATAACACAATTTGCTGTTGCAACTTAAAGATGACATCACCCTTATCAAATTGTTATCTTTTTGTTTTATATAACAAAAAAGATTTGACATGGGATGAAATTATTGGTAAAGAGATAGTGCCAATCAAAAGGTTATCAACATGACCTGCCCCTAACCACGACCACTAGCATCAATATCATCAACCACTTTGAGCACTGATTAACGCAAATGCTGCATTTAATGTCCCATGATGTTACCACTTGTTCCAATATGAACTCCGAGAAGCTCAAGCCCCATATTGTCCACTAAATTTTGTCAAAACCAAATAATGCCAGCTCAAGAAACTTTAGGCTAGTCAAGACACTACCCCCTCTGCATATACATATATTATATAATATCAAAAATCCAACTTTTTTTTTTTTTTTTTTTTTTTAATGTTTAACTTTAATATGCGAAGTTCTTGTACATGCAGCCAGCACAACCTTGGACGAACACTTAATCCTAGTGGGGTCTAATGCTATAAAAAACATACCAAATCGGTAAAGATTTTAAATGAGAAACATTTTTGGTATTTTTCCCTTTTTGGTTACCGACTAAATGCCTCTGCCAGGTGAGCAGAAAGCTTTCCAAGTTGGCCAGGGTGGGGGTGGTGCTCGTGGCTGGGGTTGGTAGTTCTGGTGGCCAGGTGGGTCACAGCTCAATGAATAAGCAATGGAATATGGGGAGATTGTGGGAACAGAGATTGGTGGTTTGGTGGGGCCTTGCCCGAAACGCATGTTAGTGACAACGCTTCATCAGAAAATCTGAACGTTAGGAATTGGAAAGTAAGAGCAAAAGAAAAAATAAAAAAAGAAAATTGGGAGATTGATGCATTAAACAATGCCGCGAGGCCCCGAAACTCGTGCAAATGTGGTGCCTTTCGCCCTTGACTCTTGGCTGTCACTTTCCCCAATCCTCCCCCACTTCCTATTTTCTACTCTCACCGGCTGCACCCGGTTAACGCTTTCATTCTATACAAGTGCCAATTACGGTTAGGATACGAATCATGCTTTAGGATTTCCCAATCGCTTTCTCACCTTATTCTATCTAATCACAATGTTTCTTTTTGGCATACATGTTTTTATTTTTTATTTTTTACGATACGGTTAAGATATATTTCTTATTTAATATTCTAATTAATAACTAATACAATAATAATAATAACACAATTGATCTAGATTTTTTTTAATTATATTTCTTATCAAGATAAATATAGTAAAACAAAATACACAAGAATTTATAGTATTCATAATCAAGTAGGTGTGAATCTAAATTATCCTCATAGGCATGGTCAATTATGAGTTAAGAGTGTTGTCAAAATTTAAAAATTCATTAATATTTTAATAAAGTTAAAAAAATTAGAAAATAATATAAAGAAAGATATAGATTTTATTTTACCCTTATTTTATTATCATAAAAATAAATAAAGGATGGTATATCAAAACAGTTATTACACTAAATCAGTCATTACAAAGTAGTGTGGTAAAGAAGTTATAAATAAAGATAAATTTGTAACGCGTTAAGAGGTTATAAATAAAGATAAAACCGGTTCGGCCCTTAACCGGTGGGCATACGCGCATAGTACAAAGCTTGCTAGACACCGATGGCGCGTGCGTGTGGGGTAGCCTTATGATTCTGTCGTCTTCTTTGCTTTTCCTTTTCAAACACCAACTATAAGAAGCGAGCGGTTTTCTCCATTCTCTCTGTTCGACGATGTCAAATCCTCCATAATTTCGTCCTCATTTGCTTCTAAACAACTCCATTACCATTACAATCCAAACTCGAACTATATTGCATAAGCTCGCTTATGGCTTTTTTGCGGTTGTTCTCTCTGTGTATTCTCCTCCACATTGCACTGTTTCCAAGCCTCACTTTCGCTGACGACCCATATGTGTTCTACGATTTCAAACTGTCTTACATCACTGCCTCTCCTCTGGGTGTCCCTCAGCAGGTTCACTCTCTATATTNCCCTTTGTTGTTGTTTATATATATATATATATATATATTCATGTGAACTGGGTTTTGCTTGTTTGTTTCATAGACGGATAAAAATACTATTTTTGCATATTTTTGCTGTCTGGTTTTAGCTATGAATTTACTATCAGTATTTTTTTTTCTACAAGGCTATTGTTTGTCTTCAGTGTGCTTTTTGAAAGATTTGTTCGAGATAGTGTAGTATTGTAGTAAAAGGCGCAAGCTTGNTTACACCAGAGGATTTTGTGATATGAGTTTGGAGTTTTTGCTCTCCTTTTGCTGCATTTTGGAGGTTAACGTTATGTTTTTACTTGAACAAGTGAAGGTGATTTTAGTACTTGTGAAGTAGATTAAGGTCTGAACTTGTCTTTCGAGTGACTGTGTTCCTTTTTCTTCTCTAAATATCTTTACGTGGATGAAAGTATTTAGCACTTCAGATTGCGCGGTTTGATTATAAATTAAATTGATAAGGTTCTAATGATATTATTTTAGTGGATTTGTGCATGTTTTTTAATTAAATTTCACTTTAGATTTATCAAGGATTAAAGGTTTTTGTCTGATTTTTTTGACTTTCTCTGTTTGGCCCCAGTTATTATACTTCCCTGATATTCTTTGTGTATTGTGGAATATAGAAAAAGTAGTGTTATTGAGTAGCAGGTTTTGCTTTGCTTAAACATGTACTGTTCGACATTTTTCTGTAGTTTCTTTTAAGTAATCTATTGTATGTTTCAATATTATATGGGTCTGGAATTAAGATTTTGATCATGTTGTGATGTACAGAATTGGACTAATTGTGCTTTGCTTAAATTATATATGATTGCAGGTTATAGCAGTTAATGGAAAGTTTCCTGGTCCTCCTATTAATGCTACTACTAATAACAATGTTGTTGTTAATGTACGGAATGAACTGGATGAAAATCTCCTGATGACATGGTAGGCTTTAGCCGAACTTTTTCAATACATTACTGAAAGAATTTGAAATCTATCTCTATCATCTTCCCTCTTTGTTTTTCTGTAATTGATTTCTGAGATAATTGAGATGGCTGTGGCAGGCCTGGGATCCAAATGCGGCGAAATTCATGGCAGGATGGTGTTCTTGGCACAAATTGTCCAATCCCTCCTAAATGGAATTGGACTTACCAGTTTCAAGTCAAGGACCAGATTGGAAGCTTTTTCTACTTTCCATCTCTTGGTCTTCAGAGAGCATCTGGTGGCTTTGGTGGTGTTATTATTAATAACCGGGCAGTTATTGCAATTCCTTTTGCACAGCCAGATGGGGATATCATTATTTTGATTGGTGACTGGTATACCCAAAACCATACGGTAAGTACTACTTTTAGGGCTACTATATATAATATATATTTGACAAAATTTGATGGAGAGATTGTAAGTTTGACTCTAAAGTTGGTCCTCTTCTTGATGTTAGGCACTGAGGACAGCACTGGATTCAGGGAAGGACCTGGGAATGCCAGATGGAGTTCTCATTAATGGAAAGGGACCATACCGATACAATACCTCTGTACCTGAAGGCATTGAGTATGAAACTATTAATGTTGATCCTGGTAATATTTCATTTTTGGCACTCATAGAAATTAATATATTCAACTATGTATATATTTAAAAAAAAAAATCAAAACTTTTTTTAGCTTGCAATTTTTGTAAGTTTGCTTCATGCTGCATAACATAGCCAAGTTGCTAACTATGTAGATAGCATGCGTCATCCTTTGTCATTGATTCTTTCATTTTCTGCGAGGTTCTTGGGAAACCTTTAGTTTCTTTAGTTCTTTTACATATGTAAATAATTATACACGTGCTGATTGGTGGTGCTCTGCTTCATTGGTTACCAAATTTCTCTCTACTATTGTTTGAACTTTTGACTTAATTGCCAGTGGCATAATGTTATGCAGGCAAAACTTATCGAGTTCGTGTTCATAATGTTGGGACTTCAACCAGTTTGAACTTCAGAATTCAGAATCATAATCTGCTTCTTGTCGAAACAGAGGGACATTATACGGTGCAACAAAATTATACCAGTTTTGATATTCATGTCGGCCAGTCTTATTCGTTTTTAGTCACAATGGATCAGAATGCAACTTCTGATTATTACATTGTGGCCAGCGCAAGATATGTGAATGAATCAGTTTGGCAAAGAGTTACTGGTGTTGCCGTCTTGCACTACACCAATTCAAAAGGGCCAGTAACTGGTCCCCTGCCAGAAGCACCAAGTGACATATACAACACATGGTCAGCAATGACCCAACCAAGATCCATAAGGTTTGTGCTTAAATTTGAACAGCTTCTAATAGAGCAATTCATTCCTATTTCCATTGTCTATTAGAAGTTGCAACTGACTGTCATTTAAAAATTATTCTCTACAAGGGCTTTACAATTTTTTGTGACTGAAATGTCACTTAAATTAACTGATTTAAAGGAATGATGAGAACCTAACAAATTAGAACGAGAGAAAACAGGGGAAAAAGAGTTCTCAAGCCAAAGAAAGGGAGTTAGGATAGACATGCTCTTTATGGAGAGTGTTAGTGAAAATGCTAATCTATTACATCTAGTGATAATAACATGAAAACTTATTGAGAATTTCACTAGACCCACCTTTTTTTGAAATTCATTAGTAATTAAGCCAAAAAATAATAAAAATGAGAATAAAAATCTATGTCTTTGACTATCTTGCCAAAGTAGGGTATGAAGGAGGTGTGGACTTATTCTCATTACCAACTATCAAGTGGAGACATCTAAATCATTGAATATACAAATGGGAATGTTTTAACATTTGGTCTTGAAGGATTTCACCAGTCTAAGTTGTCTAACTGTTTCTGAAATTGTATAATACAGTAAAAGGTAATGAAAAAGTTCTTATTTGCAAAACTAGTATGAAAGTGAAGTCAGGGTCTCAGGGATCCTACCTTCATTATCATTTTATTTTCACACCTCCTCATATTTCTCCCCTATTTGTACGTTATACAACTTCTATGATATTTAATGTACAAGCTTATCTACCTACTTTAAATTTCTATTTTGTGTTTTTTAGGCAAAATACAACTGCAAGTGGAGCTCGTCCAAACCCTCAGGGATCTTTTCATTATGGTTCAATTAATGTGACTGATACATATATTTTAAGGAGTTTGCCACCAGCGACAATTGATGGGAAAGTTCGTGCTACACTGAACGGGATTTCCTTTCTCAAACCTGATTTACCAATCAGGCTTGCTGACAAGCACAATGTGAAGGGATCATATAAGCTAGACTTTCCTGGTAAGCCACTGAATAGAACTCCTCACATGGACAGATCTGTTCTTAATGCTACATACAAGGGATTCATAGAAGTCATATTGCAAAACAATGACACCAAGATGCAGAGCTTTCACGTCGATGGTTATGCATTTTTTGTGGTTGGGTAAGGGTTTTAATTTTCTTTTGAAATACATATATCCCCCCTTGTAAATTGTTGAAATTTCAACCATCATATTTTTGTTTGTTGAATGCAGGATGGACTTTGGTGAATGGACAGAAAGCAACAGAAATAATTATAATAAGTGGGATGCGATCTCTCGCTGCACAATAGAGGTTTGTAATTGTTATGGCTACCACAGTTTACAAGTTATTTCAATTTCTTAAAACTTCTTAAAGAGATGAACTGATTTGATGCTCAAGTTTGAATGGAGTAATACCTTTGCATTCATAGTTTTCATCATGCTCTATATTTAGTAAAAAATTAAAGCTGTAAATTCTTCATGTCAATTTTTGGGTCTTCCTGCTTAATTTTTTTTTCTAAATTTTTTTATTCTTGTTTATATATTGCAATTTTGCTGTAAAAGTATGGAGATTCTGTAATTAAAAGAATTTTTTGCTTTGGTAGGTGAATGTTGGTAGCTTGCTATTATTAACTTTTAAGGCCCTATCTAGTTAGCAATATCAAAAGCACATCTCTTGCTTTCCAGAAAACAAAAAGTAAAGTATTGCTGTTTTGGCTTTTGAGAACAAAGGTCTTTTGGAATGATAACTAAGCTTGAACACTACCTGCTGGATATTCTGGAATACTTGGTTGAATGTTTTCTAAGTAAATTCTCTATGTTTATTCTTTGTAGGTTTACCCTGGGGGATGGACAGCTATTCTTATCTCTCTTGATAATGTTGGAGTATGGAATCTCAGAGTAGAAAATCTTGATCGATGGTATCTCGGTCAAGAAACATATATGAGAATTATCAATCCTGAGGAAAATGGCAAGACAGAGATGGATCCCCCTGATAATGTTTTATATTGTGGTGCCCTTAAAAGCTTGCAGAAGTATCTATCTGAAACCTTGTTTTACAATCTCTGTTTCTCTTAATTAACTTTTTAACATGAAGTCACCTTACTAATGCTGTGTTTTTTTGTTGAATCTTTCAGACCACAGCAACATACGTCAGCTGCAACATCAATCCTAAGAGGAATCTCAAAGATAGTTTTTACCTTTGTATTGACACTTTCTGCTGGAGTTTTCGTATTGTGATAAACTCTTGCTGGTGGGTGAGAAACTCACCATTTGTATCAGTCGTGGCTTGTCCTGGTTTTGTTGTTGGTGGGGTTTAACAATTAATTGTTGGCGTTACATGGTCTAGATTAGGGTTACAGATGTTTATACAAATTTTTCTTGTGTTAATGACATTTTATTTTTTCTTATTATTTTTTACGGTCATTGGAATTCCTTCATTCTTTATGTAGTTTAAAGTTACATACTTATTATGATTAACCCATTTTCAATACCATTTTAAGTTTTGTACTTGCGCATTTACTGACAACTATTGTGCTTTATTTGCATCCTGAATTGGTTTCTTTTTTCTTTATTTATTTTATTTTAGTCATAAATGTAAGGCTAACATGATATTTATGTCTGATGTGGGTACAACTCTATCATATGTGATACTGTATCGAATATTATCATCAGATGCAAACAAGAAAATTGGAAGCTAATTGAATCAATGTTATACTGTGAAAATGCTTAATTTAATCGATAGATAGTATAACTTACTTGTATTTATATTATTTATAAAGATTGAAGATGTTAACACTGTTTATCAGTGGACAAGTTACACCAGAGTGTGATTGAAGAAAGACTTATTTTACCTCTCAAGTAAAGCAGGCCTGATGATTAGGAAACTGAGTGATTAGGTGAGTGAATTCCATTTGACAAATGGACACTTTTTAAGGCACAAATGGCTAACAACTTGGAGAGCTTTCCTCTTTTGCGTAGAGTTACAAAAGCTCTGCCAATGGTTTTGGCCCGCTGATCATATGTTTCTCTCTAACACATGATGGAGTAAAGCTTTAAGGGGACCAACCTGCCTTCTTTGTGGCTTGGAAACATTAATCAGTAAGAGTTTGAATTGTTGTCTCCCCTTTGGCAGCCATTGACTTCTTCATGAGTCTCTCTCTCTCTCTGAGTCCCAGCCATTCTTGTCTTGAAGAAATGATCTTTAACATTCTTTATCTCATGATCAGAAGTTTACAATGTGTCTCTCTATAACCCAGAAAACAAAATTTCATCCAATTATGTTTATTTGACCCTTGAAATCTCTAAGTTCTCTATCATTGTTAATATCTTATCCTACAAAAATATAAAATAGAGGAAGAGTAACATTCAACATACAATCTAACCACATAACTATGCATTAGATAATAAAATTTTATAATAAATAAAAAAAATTCAATGATGTAATAACATATGAGAATAATTATATAAATTAGATATATACCTAATGCTATCTATAGAGAAAATTAATCACTATAAAAGATTTGAATGATGACTTAAAATTGATTTATCAAAGAGAATTTGTTAACTATATGATCTACATAGTTACAGATAAATTAATATGAGGAACTTAAAAGATTATCACAAAACTTTTATATGGGACATTTTGAAAAATTCTTTACAAAAAAAAATTATATATATTTTACTAAACATTACTCATTAGTAACATAACAAAATCTCTTTATGGGTCTAACTAGTATTTGGAATTAGAACACAACTTGATAAATAAAAGATTGGTGTATTAATTGCAAAGTTCTAAAATACGGATAATGTTTCTTGAGTGGAGGACATGATAGCAGTCACATGGAGTTGTTTCAGAATGTGAATATATGATGTTATCTTCTCCCACAAACAACGTTTCAATAAAACCCTAATTATTCAGTCACCCGCATTCAGCATGCGCTTCTTCATTTCATGCCTATTACCATTAGTATCTTGACTTCACAAAACAGTACTCTTCTCTCTTTCTCAAAACCTTATCATAAGAAAACAGTTAACTGTCCACGCGTCAAACCTAGTCAAGATAAGCACTGACTCCAGTACTAGATTTTTTTTTTCTTATCTTAGGATTCTTTATTTCATCAACTGTCTCTTCAGAACGAGAGATATGAGTTCATAAGAAGCCCACGAACAATGAGTATGTCGTTTGAGAACTTCTATTGATTAAGAAATACAAGCAGGCCTTCTTCACAAGTAAACTATTTATTCATATAAATATCATAAGTGAATGTTTTCAAACTAGGTTTGATTCATGTGTATAGTTTCCACTGTTACTTTCTTTTGATCTCATTCTTCTTTGGTCATCTCAACTTCAGTAAGTAACCGTTGTCTGCTGCATGCAACTCCGCTGTCCTGCGAAAATAGAATTCAAGCTGTCTTTATATAGCAGGTAATGTACTGTTAACTAATAGTTTTGTCGAAATGTGAAACGTCATGTTATATATATAGGTTTTAATATATGTTTATTAGCATATTTATCACTTATTTATTATATTAATGTAAATGTTTGAAGCTTAATGCATTATAAAAGTTGTGTTGTTTTGCTTCTGACAGTGACCAAGACAGTGAAAGAAAAAAGCTCGGTTATAAGAATGTTGGAGTTTTTACATATAATACAACCAAGGAATGGTTTCAAAATTTTGTTTTATTGCGGTTTCTTTAATCATGTTTTTCTTTGTGATTATAAAAGCAAACGCTTGTTTCTAATTCTTCTTAAGTTTACGATTATGCTCGAACTTCATATATAACGCGGGTCTTTTTTATTTTTATTTTTTAAACCTCCCTTTCGATTACCATTATAGTTCTACTATTCTTTGCCCATTTCATTTGGGAGAGGTACTGTGTGCTTCTATTATTCTTTCAGTAATTTTATGAACAAATATATGCTGATCTTTAATTAATACATCTTACGCACTAATTTTTAAGTGATCTCATTTCGATACATCAATTAGAGGAGTCCGGTTTGTTTACATCATCACAAGGTATTCATAAAACACGAATAGGGACGAGGAATCTTTATATAAACCTCTTCATATATATATATGTGTGTGTGTGTGTGTCATCTGAAAATTGAACTGCTCCTGCATAATTGCATGCTGGTAAGTATAACTAATGACTTCTATAAGTAACATCTTCTAGATGACTTGCTTGCCATGCATCGTCTGTATCATGAATTCTTGAATCTTGATACATGATTAAAAAAAAAAAAAAATTGCCCTTTTATGACTTATATCACATATTCACTAAATTTGATGATTTTCTTGATTGAATGGAAAAATTAAGTAGCTTTCAAACAAATCAAACTTTAATGATGTCGAAGCCACTGAAATATTTCTTGCGCTGCTAATTAATGCCATGCCGGATCTGGCTAGCTGATTGAATCATTTGAGTGTCAGCTACGATTTAAAAAGAAGAGAAGTATTGCTTATGCATGTGCCTTTGCTAAACTTACCAGCCAAGCATTCAGGTTCAGTACATTATCATTGATTTACTTTCTGTTAGAATACATTTTGCTTGCGCATGTGGCATTATTTTGGATTTCGATTACAAATTTATATATAAAATTAAAGAGAAAGATTTATGTGAGACATGCTCATTAAGTTAGTATGCTGATTTGGTAAACTTATCAATTAAAAAGATGATACCTAATCACGAATAATTGAAAAAAGCAAGAAGAGAAGACAATTCAACAGTCTGATCCAACGGAATGGTGAGACTGGATGATGGGTTGATTAAGAAAAACTAAAAATATAATCACCTTTAATACATGACTCAATATAAGTGACTAATCACTTCAGCATTGTGAGGTCGTATCTCTATCTCATATGAGAATTTTCCATAGTAAAGAGAAAGAAATAATAATTTGATTACACAAAATGCTTAGAGTTTATAAGCCAGTCGAAATTTACAAGTACTAGAACCATATCAATTTTGTAACAAATTTGCGAACAAAATTATCTACAAAGCCTTGATTTCAACTACAAAACTCAACTCTCTTGTTTCACGAAGAACATTTGGAAGTTTACATCATTTGAAGTAGAAATGCAAGGTCTTAACGTTTTCAAATTTTCTTTTTTCTTTATCGGTCAGTCAAATCAAGCATATTTTAGATTTTCGTTTTACCCTTGGTTTTCTATCTTTCAATATCAATAGAATATAAAGCAATTGCACGAGGAAAGAAAGAATGAACAACCCATTGTGGTAGAAAATTATTAAAGATAAAAATCTACTATTTCATCAAGTTGAACATACAAACATATCTGCAATCGATCTCCAAGTCGACTCCATAAACAGCTCACGGCAGTTACAGGAAAGGCTACACATATAGAAGGGCTTTACACGCAAACGGTTGCTGCAACTTGACTTCTTATAGCAACACTCATGATTTATATTCCACCTAATAGCATTTCATTCTAGAAACGTTTTGATCGACTAGCTTGGTGGTAGTATTAACTTAATATTAGGAGAAGAGCTGGAAGCTCATTAATAGTTAAAAGTTATAATATTGTTTAGTTTTAATTATTATTTACACAGGAATTTAAGATCATGACTTTCCTTACCTCTTCACTGAATATCGATCCTATAATCAGTATATACGTACTCTCTGATAATTAAGAATATGTTGTCACTTCCATAGATCAATTTGACAACTGGAGCTTGAGGTTGAGGGATTCTGATCTGGCACCATTTCTTGCTTATTCAAGTGTCTGACCATTATGTCTGTCTGCTCATTTGCACGAAAGATGTTGATGTTGGCTGCATTTGAGTAGTTATTTTCCTTGGCAACATCTTCTTGGCTGAGCTGAGAAGCAACAAACTTGTCAAGAACTCGCCAATCTGTGACTTGGTCGGATGCAGCTTGTTCATTGTTATCTCTGCCAAAGATTGCATGTATATTTTGCCCATGGGTTTGCTGGATATGTTCTTCTTGTGCAAGTGATGATGATTGCAAAGTGCTTGCGTGGTTTATGTCTAGCCCATATGCAGCCATGGGACTGCAGTTTACGTTGGCAGCTGTTTGCAGCAGCTTTGGGCTCTCTAGAAGTGGGAGCTGGAGGAAGTGTTCGTGGGGAACTTGGTACTGCAAATCTAGCTCTTTCTTGCAGGCATAACTGAGGTGGTAAGCCAAATTAGGCTGGGAGCTTTGCTTTGGTGAATCGAAGTCTTGCAAGAATGAGACTTGATCCTCATACCAGCAGGGAGATTCATGCTCACTTACTTTGCGCATGGTAGTTATTCTCTTCTTGAATACCCTACATACAACCCAACCTTCTTCCTGCAGATTCAGTTACAGCAAAATCTTATCAATCATGCATGCATTATGGCGAATAATCTCATGCTTGTGAGAAAAAAAATAGTACATGGTATGTCGAAACCAGAAAATTTGCTTCATAATAGTGCTAAAAAATGATTATATTAGTATTATACAAGTGAGTTTAGACTTTGGTTATGCACACACCATACTGTTAGAAAGTTTCTCATGATATAAAATAGAATCGCACATATATACTGCTCTCGTAATTAGTAATTTAAATAGCTTATATAGAGATTATTGTTTATCATCAATAATTTAATAAAAATTTGGTTAAATTGTTGTACAAAAACATTTAGAAAAGCATCTATTTAGTCAAAAGCACAGGACTAGCAGCCTAGCTTGGAGCTGTAAACGTAGATATTGGAAAGTCTCAACAGGTAAAACTTCTTATAATTAAAGCTGAAGTACATAACATTAAAAAGTTTTAGGACTTGGACTACTTGCCTGTGGAGTTCCATTTTCATCAGTCTCAAGGCGGTACTCGTGCATAATCCAGTCTGACTTCTGTCCATTTGGAGCTCGACCTTTATAAAAGACTAAGGTCTTCCTCATCCCAATTAAGTCATGCTTTGAATAGATAGCCTTGTCTCTACCTGTTGCTTTCCAAAATCCTGCTGCAGTGGCCCTATTTGTGCGAGTTCCAGTTGGGTACTTCTTATCTTTGTGGCTAAAAAAGTACCATTCGTTTTGCTCTTCAGTTCCTATTCTGCATAGATCTGTTCAGATTCGCAATTAAAACAAGCCATGCATGCATGATTAGAAAAATTACAAAATCGATTTTTAGTTACTCACAATAGAGTTTATCACTATTAATGTATAAATTGTTAAGGTAATTAGCAATATAACCTTGAAGATCCCAGGGTTCAATTTTATAGAGGTCCACATCTTTGATAACATCGAGGTCAATCCTTCTCGAATTGATTTTCTTTCTAAGGTAATAATCAACAAGTTCTTCATCGGTGGGATGGAACCGAAAACCAGGAGGAACATGTGAAAAAGTATTCATATTCTCCTGCTTAGTGCTTGAGTCCTGCAATCAACACCAAACTCCATCAGCATCTTAATTCCAATATGTATTAACAATTAACAGCTACAGGAAGTAATCAAGCTTATCGGAGTTTAACACAATTAGAAGTACTAATAAATCGAAGGAGCACATAACATAACGTGCAAAAATGAAACAAGTCACTAATAGAGTGTCTTTCATGCATATTGTATCTGTTATCCATACAAATTGGAAGGAAAAAGTTCTGCAAGCTTACCATGTAGAGTTTCTTTATCAACATTTATATTTATTTTTCTTCCACCTTGCTTTATATCAATGAATGTATGGTCACAAGATAAAAGTCTTTGCATGCTTTGCCTTCTATATGC